>JAMQGT020012714.1:0-48940 GCA_024447675.2 Pterophyllum scalare | reverse complement strand
TAAATATGCTTGGCATAATAATGCATTCAGATCACTGTTCTGTTTGCAAGATCTGCCGGACATGACAGGCTTAAAAAAAAATAAAAAAAAGACACCCTGTGATTAACACCCTTTTAAATCTCTGTACCTTGTAACAATAATCTAATCTAGTTACATTTTTTTAAAACTGGGTTATGTTTGTTTTCATTCCACACTTAAATTGTTCCACAATTTTACACCACATATGGATATAGAAATATTTCTTCTGGTGATCCACATACTGTGCATCTTTAGATTGTAACATTATTGGGGCTCTTTTACTGCAATAAATTCAGTGGTTGTAATGAACTTTTATGGGTATTTCCTCAGACCTTCACACAGTAACTTAAACACCAAAGAACAGTAAAGAATGTGAAGTGATTTTTGATTTATCACTTGCTTTACTTTGGACAAAACGGAAATGCTTTAAGACAGTTTGTTTTGAATATGATTAATGTGAGATTTCCAGTAAACGCTGTCATCTACAGTATTGTCACACCCAGGAATTTAATTTCATGTGCTCTATGGTGACACCTTGTATTTGTATCTGAATTTCTATCTTACCATTACAAAATACCATGAATTTTGACTTATTCAAATTTAGTACTAATTTATTTATGTCAAACCATTTTAAAAATTTAATTAATTTCTAAGGTGATCAGTTTCAAAAGTTGCTGCAATTTCTCACCAGCGGCCTAGATATAGTTAGCTTCATCTGTGAATAAAACAAATTTAAAATAAAAATGTAGACGTCAAAGACATTTTGAAAATATTGCTATACCTCACAAATAATTTTGGCCCTAACACTGCCCCTGTGGTATCTCACACAGAATATACTGTAGCTGTGGAACAGCAAATGTGAGCTGGGGGCTGAATTAAAGTGATTGTAATTTTTGGAACTTTATTTAGGGATTTATTTATTTATTGCGGTGGCAGCACCATTCTAGATGTTTATTTTCACTTGTTGCATAATAATGGTGATTGGATGATGACACATAAATATAAATTCAAGTGGAATGATTCTGCTCATATTTTTGGGCGTACACGTAATGTTGAAATGGTTAATGTTCATACTGAACAGGGCTTTACTCTATTCTAGTATCTGTTTGTTGTCATAGAGAGGGGATATTCCTAATATGGTCATCTCGATTTAGTGGTTGATCTACACCCCACCGTCATCTATGGCCACAAGCTGTGGGTGAGACGTACCAGCTGTGGAAATGTGCTCTGTCCACAGGGTCTCTGAGATCTCCCTTAGAGAATGAAGAGGTTGGAGTAGGGTGAAGAGCTCAGTAATTCTATTCAGAGTAGATCCACTGCTAATTCACAATGAAATTAGTCAATTGAGGTGCTTCAGGCCTCTGACTAGGATGCCTCTGGGATGCCTCCTATGGAAGGTGTTTCTGGCATTTTCTATGGGGAGCAGGTCCCAGAGAACATCTGGTTTGGGAATCCCTCAGTGTCTCCCCTAGAACAGCTGGAAGAGGTGGCTGTCTCTGTTTAGACTGCTGTCCTAGACACCCAGATCCAGATAAGTTGCAGAAAATTGATGGGTGAAGGGATGAATGGATTTTGAAATGTGAATTATGCAAACTTACTCCAAGAAGATAAATATGGCTTGAAATGAGGAGAATGTCTCAACTAATATTTCTGCATATTGTGCAGAAGACCATCTGCTTGCTGCAACACCACAGCAGTGCAATATAGCCTATCCAGAGGTCTTGTGTACAGAATCACCCACATAACCATCCCGCCATGTATGCCTTGCCGCCAGATAATGACTTGGATTTGTGTTTGTGAGATACCTGAAAGCCCAGAGATGATAAAGATGCACCTTGTAGCACCTCATTAAAGCTTTCTGCTCTCAAATATAGTGAAAAAGATTTCTGCATAAAAGATTTCTGAATACGTTTTTTTAATTTACATCTGAGACATACACACATGCTCACATTTTGAGGGGTCAGAGGTCAGGTGCTGCAGGCCAGGGTTTAGTGACTCATTCAAGGACATCACACAAATTACTTCACTCTAACCTTACCCAAGTTTAAGAACACATGAAAGCTTTTAAAGGCTCTGCTCTGTCTGTAGTCTGCTGGGAAAACTTTGTTTGTGGGTGGTGGGGGGTGGAGGTTGGGGGAGGGGACACTCTGGGCTTTGAAACTGATCTGTACATCCATCACTTCAGGGGAAGCATCCTCGTCTTACAAAGACCACACACACATGCATAAACAGACACATATGCACAGGCACGCATTCATACAGCTCACGGCTGAATGCCAGAAACACACACTCACTCACTCTCTCTCACACACACACACACACACACACACACACACACACACACACACACACACACACAAAGACTAACATAGACACAAACAGAACAGCCAAAACACTGAAAGGTTTTTTTCAGAAATGGGGCCTCAGTCATAGTTGTTTCTGAGGCCTGTGAAACTCCATGTTGAAATTTGATGCAAATACCAAGATTCCCACCCAGAAGTCACAAAGACATCTGACTGGTAGGTGTATCTCTCATCTGAGGCTTTGCCTGGCTGATCCTAGAAGGATGTCAAGTTGCAGCTCGAATTTCAAAGCACCTGGACACTGCAACCATGATGGTCAAATCAGTGAGATGTGAACAGGTATAAGGTTAGAAAACATCCACACCTCAACAAAATTTTCTGCACATGTTGAGCATTTTATAACTTTTTCATTCTTAGTTATGGTATTCTATTTGAATGAATCATGTAAAACTTCAAAGGACTTCAAGACAAGCAAATATAAATAAATGCATAAGAAGCTGTTTGAAAATGGCTGGAAACATCCTTTGTGTGGTCTTTTTGTTTTGCTTTTTAAATCAAGGTCTGTGGCGGAATTTGTTCAAACATGCCCTGTACTGAGATAACAGCTTGAAACTAAGTCTTTATGTTTGAATCATCAATCTGAATTGAACATTCTGACTCGTGAATGTTGTGGACAGAATTGCTGACTTTACAGAATTACAACTTCCTTTATTGATGACTCAAAGTGCCACCGTCAGCTCAGCCAAACTGCTTCTCACTTTGTGTTAAAAAACAGCAAGAAGCGGAATGAAGCATGATGCAGCAGGACAGGCAGATGTTGAGCTTTGGCTTCCTAAGCAGAGCTTACACATGCACAGTTTGCACTAAACCAGCAATTTACTTGGAAATTGAAGACAGGTACATTGTTACATTTAGGTGCAGATGACATCACTGAACATTAAAACATAAAAAAAAAAGAGTTAGTAAGAACAAACAATTGTGTTTGCATTATAATCCAAGTCAGACAATCTTCCAGTGAAGGTGAAGGAAGTAACCAACTAGTGTTTGGTAGTTGGATTTTCGGCTTGCTCTCTGCAGCATCTTGCGCTTTCTCCTTTTGTAAGTTTCCTTAAAATTCTTTCTCACATGGTAAGTCTCATGTCTGGTGTTTAACATGTGGAAAACAATGAGTACATATTGTAAAGTCCATAGATAACATTTCTATTAGCAGGTGTTCAAGTGAACCAAAGGGCCAGGCTTCCCAAAGTTTCTTAATGTTTTTAGGCCACTGAGGACAGAGAAAACAACATGAAATAGTGCCATATTTTTATCCTTGGACTCTACTACAGTAGCTCTGCATTACTCACACTTCAAAATACTTTTTTATCTCATGTTTGGCCTCAGCCTTGAACTGCAGTCCCTCAGTTCATCCATATTAACTTCTTGGCTTTAAATGCCACCTTCCTTTTAATCCACCTAACTTATTATTACCTTAAAAACAGGTTTTTGAACTCCTGTGCTCACATCAGAGCTGTATGCCTGAGATGAATGTATCTGCTCTCACTGATCTTATACAGATTCAAAAGTAGAAAACAGCTGTGTAAAGCGTTGGCAGTGGTCTTAAGCCTGGGCCTGTGGCTCATGGAGACTACTTATACAGACCTCATTATCTGAAATGCTGGCTATTGTAACCGTACACATGACAGAAAGTAAAGGATAATAGTCCCCTTTAAACAAACACATACAACAAAGTACTGCTTTATAAAGTTGTCACTGTTAACACATTAACAAGTCTTTGCAATTCTCACTAGTAGTTTCCATAATGCACAACCTGAAAACTTCATCCTTAGACGTTTAAATATGTATTTAGACACAGTGATTCCAGGACTATTGAAGATTAGCCACACAGTTTGAAGTTTGAATGCAGTTTGAAGTTCAGACAGCATCTCCCTGAAATACATGAACTCTTTGCTCACTGTAATTCTGAAACAGTAATGTACTTTGGACAAAGTTAATATTTGCCTCACTACACTCAAACACAAACCCACACAAACAGCCTGTTCCAGCGTTCATCTCTCATTTCACATGAACTACACACAAACTGCTTTGTGTCATCACAA
Organism: Pterophyllum scalare; assembly: GCA_024447675.2. Taxonomy (NCBI): domain Eukaryota; kingdom Metazoa; phylum Chordata; class Actinopteri; order Cichliformes; family Cichlidae; genus Pterophyllum; species Pterophyllum scalare. The sequence goes on along the minus strand of JAMQGT020012714.1, from coordinate 44,520 downwards.
CAAACATCTTGGAAATATTTTTGTTAAAATTTCAGACTGATTTTTGTCCTGGCGAAATGAAAGAAGTGGAGAAATGAAGAAACTATCTGTATGTTAATAACAAATATATATCACAACTAACGTGTCATAACGTGTCTCGGAAACCTGTGGCAGTTTTCAGAACTTTTATTGAAAAAATAGCAAAACACCAAGGAGAACAGGGATTAATTGAGATCCAGGTGAGTATGAGAGACTGATCTTGACAGCTAATGATTTTAGGATTTACATTCTTACTTGGTTTTCTTTCTCAGGGGGAGCAGGCAGGAAGCCAGTATAGTCCAGAGAGAGCAAGAGGAGATGTGGTGGAGAAGAGACAAGCAAGTAAGTAATTTTCCTCCAGACAGATGAAACGCTTGAGTGAAGCAGGTAAACACAGCAGTGAGAAGAACTTGTGAATAATGAGAACAGGGTTAAGAGGGGAAGGCCCTCATAGGCAACAACAATCTGGCAAGAAAGGGGCGTGCTAGACAGGCCTTAAATACTGCAGGACTTGATTACTGGGATTAGCAACAGGTGCAACAGGTGAGGTACAGGAACACAGAGAGAGAGAAAGGGACACAAAGAAAGAAAGAAAAACAAAGAAACAAAAAAGAAAAACTCCCAGGTCAACAGGGATGATGACAAACAGAAAACATAATGCAATGTTGTGATGACCCACTCCACCCTGCAGTTGTTTTCTGCATGTATTGGGACAATGTGCGCCACTGCAAAAGTCTTTTGAGCTTAGCTGCTGTGTAGCTTTCCTCCCTGAGGCAAATTCTTTGGATTTTGGTTGCTTCTTGGTTTAGGTTCATACACTAAACAACACTGTATACACCATCTCTTTACCCACTTAAATCACTGATCATACTAACTACGCACACCATGGTTACTTTAAGTTCTTTCTTTGTTTCTTTAATTACAATAATAGTCTTTTAATTGGCATTTGTGTGCATCTCCCTTTTTGTTGTGACCAGATGGCCTTGTGTGTAAAAAAGAGAAAGGATTGTTGTTAAAAAAAAGAACAGCAGTTAATTTACGGCAGAGATGTGATGGTGAAAGCTGCCAGCATGGCTCTGTTGTGTTGAAACTTCAGTTTTCCAAAGATGGGCTACAAAAAGCTGTTCTTAGGTACTTTAGGTTTCTACAGGCTGTGCAAACATCTAAAAACCAAGACATCACTTCATTACCAGGATAGGAAGTCAATGAAATTTAACTTGTTGTTACACAATGATACACAAATGTGATCCATTTAAACTCTTGACATTAATGATAATGTTAAATGTTGGCATTATAGCAATGCTCAAACTGAAGACATAACCAATGCAAACTGGGTCACACTCCAGCCATCACTTCATCCATATCTGAATATGGTCAATTATTCTCATTTAGAATACTTTTACCTTTAGAATACCCACATTACAAACTCATTCACACAAAGCAACACTGTCATCACAAACAGATGTTAATAAAGTAGCATAACATCTCCTGTTTAACTGTCGTCTGTCAGCAAATAAAGAAGAAAGAAAAAGAGATACAAAGAAGAAAAGAAGGGGAGGAAGAAAGAAGGTGTGAGTGTTTAAAACAAAACTGTGACGGTGTAAATGAAGCTTTTGTCCAGCAGAGAGCAGCATTACATCTTTCACAATGGAGCCGAGGTAGTCATTGGAGAGCAAAGGCAGAGCGTCAGGAAATAAAACAGATATTAAAGTTTGCTCAGAAAGTTATGAAGAAAGACCTTCATGCAAAAAAATATCTCCAAAACATTTTGTACACTTTCTCTGTGGTGCCTTACTTACCATAAATCAAGGTCAAATCTTTACAGCCCAAAAGCTGCAGGCTCATATTTGCATGTGCACACAGCATTGTGATGATAACATGTTTTAATGGATGACCTTTCCGAGAGTCAGAATTTACTGCTGAGAAAGGTGCCATATATTTATATAAAGACAGTGAATCAATAGTAAAACACATTGTTAACAGTTCTGTAAAACATAATGTATATTGACTCCAGTGTTTTGTGTCCTGCAGTCTGGGAGCTTATTGATCCATGAAATCAATGAGACAAGGCAGCATCAGATCACCAAGCTGCCAAGGACACAGTCGCATCGTTAGCGAGGGACGTGCACAGCAAGCCCTCAGAGTGATAATTATTCAGAGTAATTTACATCCATGAAACATCTACTTCAAGCAGTTGCTCATTTAAATTACCTCAAAATATGTCCAAACCTCTTTGTGAACCAGCAGCTCACAAGTGGAGCCTCAAATGCTTTGCTCAAGGGCACCATGAGTGAGTCTGCAGTGAGGAAGGGAAATGATTAGTTATTCCTTCTTTTTTATATTCTAGTTTTTATCTTCATGTTTTGCCTCATTGGGAATTTAATTATTGTGTGATTAAAGAACTAAAGCGCACATTAGAATAAGCCCACCAGTACAAAGAACCTTATTAATAGGTCCTATTTTCCTCTTTCTTGTGTCATATGTTCCTTAATACAAGCACTGTCTCAGCTGAATGATTTTAAATGAAGCCTAATTATGTAATAAGCATTTAAATTTAGAACAAATTGGTTCCATACAAATGATATTAATGAGCAACTATTTTTCTGCACACAAAGAAGAATGAAATTATTTTATCCAGAGAGATGTCAGACACTAATTTCTGCTTTTTACACATGCACTGTTTTTAAACAGCTTGGCTTCATGTCTACAGATTTGTGTCCAATCACATGAAATTAGGGTTCACCAGGTTGTATGTAAATCTACTAGTTCTTATATAGCACTTTTCTACTCTCGTTGAGCACTCAAAGCGCTTCATGCAACATGTTTGCATTTTCCCATTCACGCAATCACGGTTTTTCTACTTCAAAGTGCTTTCTGTCTAGTGCTGACCGAAGAAGCCAGGAATCGAATCACCAACCTACCGAGCCACGGCCACCCTGGAAGTGGCATGTGGTTTCACCACTCACACCGGAGACCGGTTTGATCTAAAGTGAACCAACAATTCTGGCACTTTCTTTGGTATTACCTCCACATTTAGCTGGTGTTTTTGTTTGGCTTTAAATCAAATAATTTCTCACCTCCTGCGTAAACTGGAGGTGAGTGATTATGTGTCCTTCCTGTTCCAGTATGAGATTATGTGTCCAGTGTGAGAGTCTTCCTCCATTTTTTATGCTGCTCTATAAAATGGACTTTTTGCCAGACTTACTTGAGTCTTCTTCCCTGTCCCTCAGATCCTTCTCCTAGCCTGCACCTCTGTGTTATTTGGTTCTACTGACCCTGAATCCACCTTCCCCAACTTGCTTATTTAGAATTTGTTGTAATTTTTGCGTCAAATCCTGCAATAGTAATGGTAATAGTAATATTAATGTATTTTAAACAACTTACTTAGGTTTAGTTAAGGTTGAAACTTTTTTTTATTCTCCAGCATTTTGTTTGCCAGGGTGTAGCATCACCTCAGTGTGCACATCAGTGGCGCAAACACAAAATCATGATAACTTACCAGGAAAAAATGGGACAATTCTCGCCCATGACCATAAATTAATAGATTATTTCACATCGTGTTACGAGACTGGGCTGGCCAATCACTGGGGAAAAAAAATTAGAAAATTACATTTATTGATCAGAAGAACAACAGGCCTGTAACATACAGAGGTCTGAGTCGAGTGTACCTGACAGAACTGGTTCTGTTTAAACATGTAGAAGCAGTAGCAGTATGCAACATGAGTAGTTAATGTCACCTGGATACAAGAGTAAAATAATGGACAAATAGGCTAAATTTAGATTAGATTAGATTAGATTAGATTAGATTAGATTAGATTAGATTAGATTAGATTAGATTAGATTAGATTTAATCCCCTTTAGGGGATTTAAGTCCCAGTACATTATAGGCACACAAACACAGCAAAAATCACAAATAAACAAACATATAAATAAAGAAATAAATAGTAAAAATGCAAGAAAAACAACAAGATAGACATAAAATGTCTAGCAGATGGGGCATTGCACCTTGATATTCCTTTGAGTTATGTTGTGTTGTGGTCTAGCTCAGGCTGCTTTATTGTGTACATTAACACAATGAACTGCTGTGTTGGAGTTCATTTAGCCGAACACTATGGAGGCAAAGTGGCCCTGTTTGCTGTTTGCTGTATTAGAGGTTTCTGGACTTAAAGTTCACAGATCACATGCAATAAGATGCTCAGCAAAATAAATAGATGCCCTATGAAGAAAGACCATTTCAAATTGTCTAAAACTCACAGAAATGCAGTAGTTTCCCATTAATTTTCAACTTATTTGAAAGCAAGAGGCTGACAGCTGGGATAGACTCCAGCCCCCTCACAACTCTGAACTGGATAAGTAGAAGGACATGGATGAATAGAACTACCAACCCAGTCTGCTCACCATTACCACTTGCTGCAATATGATCATGACACTGCTTCCTGCACTACTGCTCAGCACTGATGAGTGATCCATTCCTTGGAAGGATAAATAAATAAATAAAAAATCCTCCAGAATTGTTCATGTGGAAATGACTGGAAAAGTCAGCTTTGAGCTACATGTGAAGAAAACAGTGTTCAACTGTGAGTCACAGAGGTGTCCACTAAAAAGAACCCAAGATGGAAACTGACAATAAAACTTGTTTATGGATGAGTTATTACAGACCTCACACCCATATAAGCCCTAAACTGTTATAAAGTCATATAGTTGACAACCCCGGAACCTTGCTTAATTTAAATGTTTCCAGGTGAATAAAAGACCTTTCACAGACATATGAGAAGTGTTTTGATAGAGGCGCTTATGACCTCTGGGTCACTGTGCCAAAGGTTAAGAGTTTGTTTTGGTTTGCAGGGGTGCCTGAACTCCTTTGGCTGATGGCAGGAAATCCCATCTAAGCATTTGTTGCCTTTACAGCATGTATGTAACACAAGTTGCATTTGTTGCTAAGAAAATTAAGGTGGTTGTAAATAAAACGCTACTTAAAAAAGCCGTCACTGACCCAGCTGTCTTAGTTAATTATAGGCCAATCTCCAACCTTCCTTTCCTCTCAAAAATTCTTGTAAGAGTAGTTGTAAAACAGCTAACTGATCATCTGCAGAGGAACGGTTTATTTGAAAAGTTTCAGTCAGGTTTCAGAATTCATCACAGTACAGAAACAGCATTAGTGAAGGTTACAAATGATCTTCTCATGGCCTCTGACAGTGGACTCATCTCTGTGCTTGTCCTGTTGGACCTCACTGCGGCTTTTGATACTGTTGACCATAACATTTAATTACAGAGATTAGTGTCATGGTCCTTGGCTGGTGGCCCAGTGTTTTGTGTTTTATTTGTCTGTTTCTCTGGTCCCTGGTGTTTCCCTGGTGTCATGTTCCTGGTCCGTTCTCTTCCTGTTTTATTTTGATAGTCCTGTGTTCCCTACGTCTTGTGTTTAGTTTTGCTTCCCCTTGTCTCGTCAGTGTTCACTGCCGTCACCTGTGTTCCCACCTGTTTCCTCCCATGCCATTAACCCTCTTGTGTACTTTAGTCTCGTGAGTTCCTTGCCCGTTGTCGCGTCGTCTTCATTGTTTCCCGTCACTGTTCCCGCCATTGTTTCCCGTCTGTGCTCCCCTTGCTGTGTGTCACCCTGCCTGGCACCGTTTGGTTCAGTCGTCATTGTAAATAAAGTAGTATCACCCTCTTACCTCTGTCTGGCGTATTCTGCATTGGGGTCCTCCTTCCTGCCTGCCACACAGCTGATCCATGACAATTAGAGCATGCCATAGGTATTAAAGGTACTGCGCTGCAGTGGTTTGAATCATATTTATCAATAGACACCAATTTGTTGATGTAAATGGGGAGTCTTCTTCACACACTAAGGTTAATTATGGAGTTCCACAGGGTTCTGTACTAGGACCAATTCTATTTACATTATACATACATTACATTTCCTTAGGCAATATTATTAGAAAGCATAGCATACATTTTCATTGTTATGCAGATGACACTCAGCTTTATCTATCCATGAAGCCAGATAACATATATCAATTAGTTAAAGTCCAGGAATGTCTTAAAGACATAAAGGCCTGGATGACCTCTTATTTCCTGCTTCTAAATTCAGATATACTAATTCAGATCTTGGAGTTATTTTTGAGCAGGACATGTCCATCAATGCACATATTAAACAGATATGCAGGACTGCTTTTTTTGCATTTGTGCAATATTTCAAAAATTAGAAACATCCTGCTTCAGAGTGATGCAAAAATGCTAATTCATTCATTTATTACTTCTTGGCTGGACTATCATAATTCATTACCATCAGGCTTTCCTTAAAGCTCTGTGAAAAGCCATCAGCTGATCCAAAATGCTGCAGTTAGAGTACTGAGAGGGACTAGAAAGAGAGAGCATATTTCTCCCATATTGGCTTTTCTTCATTGGCTCCCTGTTAAATCTAGAATAGAATTTAAAATCCTTCTTCTCACATACAAGGTCTTGAATAATCAGGCCCCATCTTATCTCAAAGACCTTATAGTACCGTATCACCCCAATAGAGCACTTCACTCTCAGACTGCTGGTTCCTAGGATACTTAAGAGTATAATGGGAGGCAGAGCCTTCAGCTTTCAGGCCACTCTTCTGTGGAACCAGCTCCCAGCTTGGATTCAGGAAACAGACACCCTCTCTATTTTTAAGATTAGGCTTAAAACTTTCCTTTATCATAAAGCTTATAGTTAAGGCTGGGTCAGGTGACCTTCAACCCTCCTTTAGTTATGCTGCAATAGGCCTAGGCTGCTGGGGGCTTCCCATAATGCACTGTTTCTTTTCATTTACCTTATTTACTCTGTTTATGCTTCTCTCTGTATTTAACCATTAATTATTATTAATCTCTGGCTCTCTTCCACAGCATGTCTTTTGTCCTGTCTTTCTCCCCTCAGCCCCAACTGGTCACGGCAGATGACTGCCCCTCCCTGAGCCTGGTTCTGCTGGAGGTTTCTTCCTGTTAAAAGGGAGTTTTTCCTTCCCGCTGTCGCCAAATGCTTGCTCATAGGGGGTTGTTATGACTGATGGGTTTTCTCTGTATTATTGTAGGGTCTTCACCTACAATACAAAGCGCCTTCAGGTGACTGTTTGTTGTGATTAGGCACTATATAAATAAAACTGAATTGAATTGAAATTTACTTTTGGAGCTAAAACTATTATTAATTCCTGTATCAAAAGTAGAAAAATGAAATCATGCAAAAAGAAAAAAATTCCAACTTGGCATTGAATATTTGCAGGATTACACTTCAGCAGATGGTGGTGGTGGAACAATACAATGAAAAGCTTTTTAGAAAACTGTGTATATTATTTTAGCTAGTTTGTTACCTGCTCAACATCAGTCAAGGATTTATTTTTCTTTTATTTTCTAATCTGACACAGTGACCATCAGACAAATATACTATGCAGTTTAAACCCATCTTAATAAACTATCGTAGGAAGGTTTATTTCACTTTTGTTGTGTTTAAAATTGTTTATATTTTTGCTGACACTACATTCATAAGAATCCACACTGAAAATAACTAAATGCTATCTCCAGTGTTGCACAATGCAGATCCTTTGTATATATTGTATTTTTAATTTTAATTGTCATTTTTTAATGAATACAATTGAATGCAAATCTAGCATTCAGAAACAGAGCACAGTTTTTCTTCTATATTCTTTTCGTTGTATTTGAGAGAACTTTATTAGTTTGTTTATTTAGTTATTTATTTAATTGTTAGTTATTTATTTAATTGTTAGTTAGTTAGTTAGTTAGCTAGCGTTAGTTTTGAGCGTCTTGGTCCTCTATAAACAAGCATAATGCATCTTGGTATAAATTAATTTGCAGAAATGTCTTCAGTTTGGTTTCTTTTTGTCAATTTACACTGTAATCTTCATATTACTACTGGACTCAATCAAATCTTATTGCGATAGTATTATTAGTAAAATATAGACAAATATAACCACACACTGCTGTTAATGATGTGAAACTGATTTTTACCTGATGCTATTGATCTGTTTTCTTCCATCTTGTTGACAATAGCTGTCCTTGTATCTTCGTATTTTTATCTTCCGTTTAAAGAGCTCTCTTGGATTTTAGACTCATGATCAACTCACTGATGAATAATCTAAAAACTCAGGAATGTGGATATATCTGTGGAATGTGCATTTATCTTCCACATGTTGTTGTATAACAGTGATCACAACCACATATCTCCTCATTATGTCATACTCAGCCACGCCGTGTGACTCAGTCGACAGGTCTAAAACAAGTGACAACCTCTAGGGCTGAAAAATTAGGCAGACACAGAAACTGCCAAATCTGTTGTTCCTCCAGAGTCCTCTAGGTGTGTTTTGGCGGAAACCAAAAAATTAATAATAATAATAATAATAATGCTTTAGACTTATATAGCGCTTTTCAAGGTACTCAAAGACACTTTACAATTCCATGAACTATTCAATCGCATCTCAATCATACTTGGTGGTGGTAAGCTACCAATGTAGCCACAGCTGCCCGAGAGCAGTCTGACTGAAGTGTGGCTGCCAACTCGGGTGTTCCTCTGAACACCACCAAACACCAACCACATTCACACTAAGGCAACATGGGTTAAGTGTCTTGCCCAGTGACACGATGACAGCATGCGCTCAGACGGGAACTCAAACCAGCGACCCTCCGGTTGCCAGTTTGTCCTTGGTTAAGCTGCTCAACTTTCAAGCTGGAAAATACACTGGCACATAATCATTGTTGGCCTCTGTAGTTATTTTCCCCTTTACTGCACGTTACAACTGTGAGGGGAATTAACAGGAATATTTAGTGTATTTTTTCTTGTCCTTTTTGTTTTATTTTCCTTTTTAATGCATTTCTGCCATGAACATGTCTGTATATACCAATCAAGGAGTGACAATATGTGAGTCTGACAGAAAATATTTTAGGTCCTCCACATGGTGTGAAGCATTTCCTGGTCCAAAGGGGACTGAATAATGTAGACAACAATTCAGTGTTCACTATGCTGTGCTGATGGAAATGCTTGATGGAAATCTCCATTGCTTTTGCCTTTCTCCACCACCCATCAGAGCAGAAATGATCTTTGTGTTTCCCCCTCCTCTCTGCCTGCAGCTGCTCCTGCAGTCTACATGGCAACCAGGCTGAAGCTTTACAGGCAACACCTTCCTAAAATCCTTCACGTGTCCCTTTGCTTTCTTATAATGTTGCCAAGGGCTGCCAAATGTTTGTTTTTTTTAATTACACAATGCAAAAGTTTATTTTTATGCATAAATCTACCTTTATTATGACAGTAGCTTCTAGTGGCATAAAAGCTTAAAGAGAAATATATATTCATGCTGTTCTGAGGAACAGCGAATTCAGTTTGAGTTACTGCTTGATGCTTGCTCCAGCTCAATTTCTGCAAATGCTTTTGTTTTTGTTCTCTGCCTGCAGGTAAACATGCATGCAGACCTTGCATTACTCTTTCTACAAACCAGAAAGTTTAGAGCACCCACAATCTTGTACCATATCTATAGATTTGTCTATATGCAAATATCAGTTCATAGAGATTGGCGTCTTGTCATTATGGAACATTGCCAGGTTCTTTGTCCTATAGTTGGATGATGAAACTTATCAAAGTAATTAAAGTATAAATTATTAAAGATATGTCACTATTTGAAATTACATCTTCATGTCAGAACAGATATTTATTCTTTTTGGGACTTACATTTGATGCATATTTAATGTTTTGAATGGCATCATAAAAATTCTTTTACAAGTTCTCTTTTTTGCGTTGACTCTAAATGACTTTCCTCTTTTAAGATTTAATATTTAAGTTATAATATTTTTATTTATTTAACATTTAATTCTCTAATATGAGTAACATTTAAGATTCTTCCTATTTTTGTGAGAATATTTTAATGTTTTTCCAGTGAAGTCTCTATAAACTCCTTTGCTATGGGATACAGAGGTGCTCCCATGCGGCATCTTTGCATTCAAGCCTGGAAGAAAAAGATTGTTACATTTATTTGTTTTAATGATTAACAAGTAATTTTTAATAAAAAATTTGGAGATTTTTGATATTTTAAATTTTATTTCATAGAATTCTAGATCACACGCGTTCCTCTTGCCTCCTGCCAAGGCCGGTTTGTTTGTTCGATGGTTTAATATTTAACTCAGTCACACGTGTTTTTTTCTTCTAACCAGCTGACTACCCTCCCTTTCAGATCACATAGACAGGTCCAATAACTGACGACTAAACTGACACAGGTAATAGGTGTCATCAACCCTGTGCAGAGACTCATCAGAAGCCTGGAAACACTCAAAGACTGATCCATCAATGTTTCTGTCAGTTTGTATGAGCCGTTAAAGGTTGTTTTCTTCTGCATTCATCCTCTGCAGTTTTCTTTCCTTGGAACTGAACAAAGATGGGACCCCATACAGGAGGTAAGAGCATCTCAGTTTGCTTTCCAAATAGCATAGAATAGAATAGAATTCCTTTATTGTCATTAAACAGAATGTACCATACAAAATGTACAATGAGATTGGAGGATTGGAAATCCTGAAAATATGAGAAATAAAACCTCAGTCACGCACCGGGAGTGTAACGGTAGCATCACAAGAAATAAATAAAATAGAAAATAGGTCAAAGGTCAGAGCTTTAGTGTCCTTAAGTTGTTGTTTTGTTTGTTTGTTTATTCAGTTCCAGCATTACCTGCATTTTCTCCATAACAGTACCATCTTAGTTTATCCCATGAGACTTTTAGTTTCTCGTCAGTGGTTCCCAGATAGTACTCCTGCATGTGTGAACAGATCAGCATGATCTTAGAGTTAATGCAGAGCAGCTTCTGTTGTTAATTCTTATTATAAGTAATCAATTACCTGCAACATTATTAATAGTTGACCTGTCCAAGATGTTCCCTGCCTGTCACTCTGAAACAGCTAGGAAAGACTCTAGCCTGGATATCTTTCACAAACAGCAGTTTCAGCCTCAGTTTCAAAGCCCTTCAAGTATAACAGGTGTGAATGAAAGAATATGTAATTAGAAAGAAGCTTCAGTGATGTGTTTGTGGGCAAGTGGTCAAGCAAAGCACAGACAAAAATACTACAGACAGCTGAGCGTTAACCTTTACTTTACTTTATGTTGCATTAAATTAAAATTTTTTTTGTAATTGTCTGCAAATTTTATTTGATCCTAAGTTGTCAAAAGTGCCTGTATGGAGACGGTTATTGACTCACAACACCAACTTTGACTACATGAGGAAGAAAACAGTAAATTATTATCCTGCAGAGGAAGTACTATAATGTGACAAAGGCTGTGACCTGCTTCACATACAAATAAACTAACTTTATTGTTTTACTGTCACTTCCACATCCTCACTGAATCACCCATTCATAAAATGGTACAAATAACAGAGACAAATGTGTGTGTGTGTGTGTGTGTGTGTGTAGATGTCCACTGAGTGATACAACATAGTATTTTGAAAACTGAAGTTCCAATAGATGAATGGAAATTGGTTAAAGAGAAAATCAAAGGATAGCAAGTACAGTTAATGGGTCTCAGCCAGATTTAAAAAGCGACACTGAGGTTTGGAGGTAGCATGGAGAGCAGCTCACCAGTCTTGTGTCTATTTACAGATATCTGTTTTATAACAAATCAAATATTCACAATGCTTTAGCACATTTATTTTCTGTAGTCACTCTTGGGGAGTTTGATCTTTTGAGCTGCAACCCTTGCAGCATTCCTGTTGTGCTGGTAGCGGTTTGGTCTCATCTCTCACCATCACTTGAGAGTTCATGTTCACATTTTTAGAGAGCAATGTTCTTTGTGCAGTTTGAAATAGTGATCAGAGACTGTAAGGGTCAGGGACTCGGTCATCCCTCTGCCTCATCTTAGAGCAAAAGGAACAGGGCCACCCGCTCTACCCGACTCAGCCAACACCATGAACTCTGTCAGCCTTTCTTATCTCTGCTATTTAAAGAAGAGCTGCCTCTTATCAAAGCATGCTTGAACTGAATTGTTGGAAGCTAAATTAAGTAAGTTAAACACAGAACTGGGTCAGCTTTAATCCTTATTATTGAAAATGTGGAAGTCTCCACCTCATCACTTTAAGGTCGACAATTACCCTCAGTCCTGGGTCAGTGTTTCTTTTTTTTTTAGTGATAGGTAGTGCTGAGGAGTGAGGGGAGAGGTAAAACACAGTAAATGCATGGTAAAAAAAACACTGTCTCTTATATATATATATATATATATATATATATATATATATATATATATATATATATATATATATATATATATATATATATATATATATATATATATATATTATGTATGTCCATACCATTTATATATATACCATTATATAGTTAAAAGTTTAGACACACTTACCCATTCATATGAATATATACATTAGCAAATGCAGAGCAGTTACAGTAATTTAATAACTTGATTTTAATACTCATTTGGCAAAGAAGTCAAAAATTTGTGCTCAAATCCAAAATATTTTTTAGAAATAAAATCAACAGAATAATAAGGTTATAACAACATCTCTGTCTCCATCAGTCACTCCATCTAAGGATGTGAAAGCTGTCACAGGTGGACGTGGTGGATGTCGGGGAGAAACCCGAATGAGAAGTTGCAGTGATGGAAACATATACACCAGGAGACCTGTTGGTGTCCGCAGCACCTCCTCGTCCTCCTCTCTGGTGCTATCCAACCCCAAATCTGGTAACAAAAAAGTCCAATGCCTGTGGCATATATATTTCTCTTTAAGCTTTTATGCCACTGGAAGCTACTGTCATAATAAAGGTAGATTTACGCATAAAAATAAACTTTTGCATTGTGTAATTAAAAAAAACAAACATTTGGCAGCCCTTGGCAACATTATAAGAAAGCAAAGGGACATGTGACGGATTTTAGGAAGGTGTTGCCTGTAAAGCTTCAGCCTGGTTGCCATGTAGACTGCAGGAGCAGCTGCAGGCAGAGAGGAAGGGGAAACACAAAGATCATTTCTGCTCTGATGGGTGGCGGAGAAAGGCAAAAGCAATGGAGATTTCCATCAAGCATTTCCAGTGAAAGAACTGATTTCAGACATTTTTTGTTTTGTTTAGTTTTTTCACTGTTTCTACCATGTCTCGTTGATTTGAAAGAGAGGTGATTGGTCAGAATCAAAGATGCAGCCAAAAGTGTGTTCTTACATTTATTTGGATGTTTTTCTTGGTTGTGTGTTTCCTTTTGTTTCAGTCCTCAAGAGACCAGTGAGCACAGAGGAGCTCCAAGAACCAGGAGGACCCTACATGAAGAAAACCTTCACGGTAAATTAACAGCTTTACATGTTACGTACTGGAAAGACTTTTCCATTAAGCTGTGGACGATATTTTGTGTTGATAACTTGTGTAATAACTTTTTTCAAAATACAAAAAGAAAATATAAATAATTCAAATCTGGTTTAATGCATCCCAAAAGCAATTCTACAGCTTCATACATTTGATCACTTTTTTCACAATATTCTGTCATTTTAATGTGCACATATTTTAAAAAACTTTTGTAACTGATTTTCATGCCAACAGTTTTGGATTTTACATTATAGTTTAGTTTAATTTCACTGTTCATTCATGTTCATAGTTGTTTTTATTAGTATTTATGTTTTTTCTCATGCTTAGTTTCAGTTTAGTTTTCATTAGTATTAGTTTTAGTTTTTTTCATACTTTATCAGGTGCAAGATTCAAGGTGCAGGAGTAATTATTGTGTAATAAGAACTCAACAAACGATACCATCCATCATCCATCCATCTATCCATCCATCCATCCATCCATCTATCTGTGTTGGTTCTTTGCAGTGCCTAGGTACACAACCGAGATACAGTGACCAACGTTGTTGCTGCATTTATGCTTGTGTGAGGCCCATTATGTGTTTTAATTACCTTGTGGTCGTGTGCAAAATATGCTGGGACTTTTCCCCCTCCTTGGTCCTCGCTCTCAGTGCTCTTTTTTTCCCTTTTTTTTTTTGGGCTGCAAACATAATTGTCCCTCTATTTTTTTTCTTCCCTCATGTCCATTCCAATAGTTTCATCAGTCTGCCTTCATGAATTTACTGACATTTGTGAGTCCTTATATTGATGATTTGATTATTATTCCTGATTGTTATTCTCGCAATGATAAATTCAAAAACTGGGGCAAAAAGTAGCTGGAAATAAACGGGAGGACTCGGCAGTGCTGAACAGGCCAATCACAATTGTTGCAGGCTGCGTGGGCCCGACGTGTAGTTACATTTCTTGAGAGGTGCACATTAGGTTACATCGTAGGTTACTGCATAGGTTCAGAGGGATTTCCACTGTGGGTGTGCTTCTCAGGTGGACTTTGAGGCTGGCAGGGATTTTCTGCTTGAGAAGTGTTCTACACATTTTGCCATCATCCACAACAAGACAGTCACTTTTATCTATCTCGCTACTGTACTCAACGAAATCCCATGTGGGCCTCTGCCACTTTCTCCCAACTTTTTCTGTTGCCATTAGTTTGCAGACTGGCGCGGTAAGCACACACACACACACACACACACACACACACACACACACATGCACGGTGAGCTGCCGTATGGCGCTTCCAGCTAAAACTGCTATAGAGGAAAAAAAATTATTTCATATCAGTCCACAAGGTTTTTAAAAAACTGGCAAACATGAAAACAAAAGTCATTTTAATCATTTCAGTACATTTTAGTTGCTTTTGTAAACACACAGTACAGTTTCAAAACATCATTTTTTCCTTTTTTTCAATTTCAGTTGTCATTATTTTGTTTGTTTTTGTTAACAATAATAAACTTGGTTTATGGTAGAAACTGTAACAGATGTCAGGAAAGAGAAGCTTCACAAGCTTCATGAATAAACACTAAATGAGAAAGATGATACGTTTTCTCATTTTCTGTCTAATGCACTTTTTTCCATAATACATCCACTCCAAATAAATATGTAACTATCTGTGTGTCTGTAGATTGTTGGTGATGCAGTGGGCTGGGGGTTTGTAGTCAGAGGAAACAAGCCGTGTCATATCCAGGCGGTGGAGCCTCAGGGTCCAGCTGCTCTTGCAGGAATGAAGGTAAATAATGTAAAAACATAAAATAAAATAATAATTAAATTAAATTACACACACACACACACACATATACTGTATATATATATATATATTCTCCACTCTCCCTGTGGGCAGTCCTCCACGGGTCCTCTTCCAGAGGGATATATATACACTCCTGATCAAAATCTTATGACCAGTTAAAAAATTGCAAGAATTTGCATTTTGCACTATTGGATCTAAAAAAGGTTCTAAGTAGAGCTTCACAATGCTAAAAGAAGAAATCGGTGCAAGAGACAAAAACTTTTGAGCAGGGAATTTATTGAAAACTGCATTTACACTCAAACATGATTTTTTCAGCTAATCAAAAGTTTAAGACCACAGCTCAAAAAACCCCAAAAAGCCCCCCAAAACAGAAAGTGTCAACAAAAGGACTCAGTAATGAGTAGCTCCACCATTCTTGTTGATCACTTCAAACAATCATTTAGGCATGGTTGACATCAGCGTTTCCAGGAGGCTAGTGGGAACGTTGCTCCGTTGAAGATGGCCTCACGAAGGGCATCCACTGTCTAGAACTGATGTCCATTTTTGTAAACTTCCCTTGCATCCATCCCCAAATATTGTTAATCGGAGTTAGATCAGGGGAACATGTAGGATGGTCCAAAAGAGTGATGTTATTCTCCTGGAAGAAGTCCTTTGTCAGGCGGGCATTGTGACCTGCAGCATTGTCCTGTTGACAAACCCAGTCATTACCACACAGACGAGGGCCCTCAGTCATGAGGGATGCCCACTGCAACATCTCCACATAGCCAGCTGCTGTTTGACGCCCCTGCACAACCTGAAGCTCCATTGTTCCATTGAAGGAAAACTCACCCCAAATCATGATGCCCCCCCCCCACTGTGCCATGTAGAATACATCTCAGCTGGGATCTCCTTGTCATGCCAGTAACATTGGAAGTCATCAGGACCATCAAGGTTAGATTTTTTCTCATCAGAGAAGACAACTTTCTTCCACCTTTCAGTGTCCCATGTTTGGTGCACCCTTGCAAAGTCCAAATGGGCAATTTTGTGACGTTGAAGAAGACATGGCCTTTGAAGACATTTTTTTTGTTTCTGAAGCCCTTCTCTCGCAGATGCCGTCTGATGGTTATTGGGCTGCAGTCAGCACCAGTAATGGCCTTAATTTGGGTAGAGGATCATCCCGTTTCTTGACGGACAGCCAATCGGATCCTGCGGCTCAGCGCTGGTGAAATTTTGTTGGGTCTACCACTTGACTTTTTTGTTCCATAACCCTCAGGATCATTTTAAAAAATGCAAATTGACTGTCTTACTGTGTCCAACCTCAGCAGCGATGGCACATTGTGAGAGGCCTTGCTTATGCAGCTCAATAATCCTACCACGTTCAAAGTCAGTGAGCTTTTTTGCTTTTGCCATCAGGAGGTCTTGACAGTGTAGAGACTTGACAGAAAATGACATGGAATCCAGATTTTTGCACAGCTTTTGGCTTTTAAAGGCTGTGGTCTTAAACTTTTGATCAGCTGAAAAAATCATGTTTGAGTGTAAATGCAGTTTTCAAAGATTCCCTGCTCAAAAGTTTTTGTCTCTTGCGCCGATTTCTTCTTTTAGCATTGTGAAGCTCTACTTAGAACCTTCTTAAGATCCAATAGTGCAAAATGCAAATTCTTGCAATTTTTTAACTGGTGTTAAGATTTTGATCAGGAGTGTATATATATACAGTACAAGTCAAAATCTACTCTGGTTGAGTGTGTCCAAACTTTATCTTTCACTCCATCTGTTCTTACAGGTGCGTCAGTTTGTAGTTTCAGTCAACGGCCTCAACGTTCTTGATCTGGACTACCGGACAGTCAGCTATCTGATCCTAACAGGACCCAGAACTGTGGTGATGGAAGTTATGGAGGAGACTGAAAAGTGAGAGAGGAATCTGAAGATGCAAAAATAAAACAGGACAATACTTTGTAAGCGGTTACATGGAAAACCTGTTTTTAAATCGCTGTTGAACTGATGATGGACATTAGTTTTCAGAAGTGGCTGGAGGTTATTTGAAAAATAAGTTTGCAAAATCTGTGAAGCTTCATTGGTATAATTTGTATGATCTGTTAAACTAGTAAAACATTTTTTTTCTTTTTTAATTTAAATAAATGTTAAGTTATTAAAAGCATGTTCATACATCCACTCTGGACAATTTAATGAAAATCACGTTTAGCACACGTGGCAGGAAATAGTCCAGACAGTTTTCACTATTGGAAATAATAATGATGTTGCTTGAATGCAGCGTGTAGGAAGCAGCACACATGATGGCAGCTTGCTGGTGGTTAATGTAGCACTGGCTGTCCTATTCACACATCAGCACAATCCATCATTCCACAGACTTTAGGGAGCTAACAAGTTACGAGCAAGAATGCACTGGCTCTGCATTCTCACCTGTAAAGTCTAACAGAATACAACGCCATGGCACATGTGTGAAAACAGCTGATGAGTGAGAGAGGCTGAGTAGTTATTATTAGCAATTATTATATTTTCTTTGTCTAGAGCTATTAAGCCCTTTTATTGTGTAGCTCGCTTTGAAGCAGGATTTTTCTGTCACAATGAGTTTTACAACCTCCTAAATTCTCAATGGACAGGAGAAAAATATTCATGTATTTATATCAAAATGCTGAAAGTGTTTGTTTTCAGGTGTTTTGAGACACATGGTTGTTGTTGACATCACACCAACAATTGCTCTCGTCTTATTGCGACAGTTTGGACTTTTAACGCCATGTGGCACCTCACTGCCTCATCCACACACAAACACATTACTTACATCCATCACAGGAGTGTTTACACACACCTGAATACCCCCCCCCCACACACACACACAGAAAAAAAAAACATGCCTGGAAACTCACGCCCTTCCTGCTCTTTACCCCCTGACTGTGTTTACTTTTCCATCTGCTCACGTCGGATTCCCAGAACAGAAATGAGGAGTATGAAGAAGACCTGTGAGATAGATCAACTTGAACGTAGTGAGCGCTTAGTTGTGAAGTCTCTCTTTGGTGTCTCTTATTCTTTTATCTTTTGATACCTTTTTTTTATAATGTGCTTGTGCATGACAGAGAGTTTGTGGGATATTTCTCTATTAATATGTATAGTCTCTCAGCAGGCAACATTTTGCTCTCTGCAGGAGAATTCTGGAGACTCACGGTCCTCTTGCTCCATTAATGCTGGTTTTCCTGCAGGCAACTGAATTACTGTTGGATAGTGTTTTAAAATACCAGCGATGATTTTATTGAGGAAATGAATTTTAAAAATGTGTTTTACTTTACTTAAAGTGCCATACACATTTTCCATCAGAGAGATAATAATCAATATTTAAAGTACAATTTAAATTACTATGTTGTATGCATTACCCTTTGCTTGATATTTTTTTAAATTTCCTTTAAGATTAAAATAAGATGGTTTGTCTCTTTTATTTCTGTATGTTTGTATTTCTGCTTGCATTTCAGTGTAAATGCTGCTGTATGTAAAGGTTCATTTTTCTATATTGAAAGTAAATGAAACATTAAAAAACCTTAAGTGAACATTTACTGAAAGGCTCTCTATTGTTGCATTGCTTAAAGTAATTAAAAGGTTATTAGTAAGTGTGTCAAACGGAAGCTAATATGCTTATGTTGTGTAACACATATTTAAAAATAAATCACAATTCACACAGATCAATCAGAGTGGCTTGGTATGATCCTCAATAAACACTTAAATAACAATAGTTGTGCTATACTGGGCCTTGATTTAGCCCCTTACATTTCATTGAGGGACACATGAACTGCAATATGTACTGTGAAATAATGAAGCAGAGCATGATCCCCTCCCTCCGGAAACTGGCTCGCAGGGCAGTGTTCCAGCATAATAATGACCCCAAACACACCTCTAAGACAACCACTGCTTTATTGAAGAGGCTGAGGGTAGAGGTGATGGACTGGCCAAGCATGTCTCCAGACCTAAACCCAACAGAACATCTTTGGGGCATCCTCAAGCGGAAGGTGGAGGAGTGCAAAGTCTCGAATATCCACCAGCTCTGTGACGTCATCATGGAGGAGTGGAAAAGCATTCCAGTGGCAACCTGTGAAGCTCTGGTGAACTCCATGCCCAGGAGAGTTAAGGCAGTTCTGGAAAATAATGGTGGCCACACAAAATATTGACACTTCAGGAACTTTCACTACGGGGTGTACTCACTTTTGTTGCTGCTGGTTTAGACATTGATGGCTGTATATTGAGTTATTTTGAGGGAAGAATAAATTTACACTGTTATATAAGCTGCACACAGACTACTTTTCATTGTGTCAAAGTGTCATTTTGTCAGTGTTGTCCCATGAAAAGATATACTTAAATATCTGCAGAAATGTGAGGGATGTACTCACTTTTGTGATACACTGTAGTTGCAATATCATAAACAACACTTGCAGTTAAAATCCTTACATTTTAGGTGAGCTCATCAACTACTTCCAGCAGGACAGGCTTTAAGTGAAAACTCAGAAGAGAAGCTAGAAGAGGTAAGCCCTTAAGACAATAATTTAACTGTTACAACCTCTCCACCTTTAAGTCAAATAAAAAGATAAACTGTAAATATGTCATATTTCATTTACATATTGTTTAAGGAAGACAAAAGACGTGTTGCTTCTACCTTTGAAGCTGTGCAGGCAGTGCTGCAAAGATTGTGGATCATTTTTGTTGCACTGCCCCCTACTGGAAAACCAAGAAACATAACAAAAGGCTCCTTAACCAATATAACTGAGAGCAAGCACATAATCTGATAATGTCAGTGTACCATGACAGAATATTAAATTAAAATCTGTATGAGGAGTCTTTATAGGAAACAATTAAAAAAATTTGTTTCAAATCACACTGCAAGTTGCAAATGACATTGATGATTATGATGATAATAATAATAATAATAATAATAATAATAATTCTTAACAGGGTAATAAGATCTGTCTGACTTTGTGTGGCACAGAATTTCACTAGTTTCATTTGAGCTTTTTTTTCCATTACGTGAACGAAAAAGAAAGAGAAAATTCTACAATATATGTAGTTAGGAAAATGAATACTACAGCCTAACAATACTCCATGTGTTTCATTCACTAATAAAGAATTTGCACCAGAAAATGTATTCATTTTGATAACATGAGAAGATTTCATGGCTAAACAAGACGAAAACTTCTGTAGAAACCTATAACAAATACTCTGCGGGGCAATGTGTAGATGATCCTCTTTAAGGATTTGTCGAATGGAACATACAGTATTACTTAATATGCTTCATTGTCACAATGTTGTATGTCTCCCTGTCATCTTTTTAGAGATTTTTCATGCTGCTTTATGTAGTCCTCTGTTGCCTCGGTGTGGGAAACACGCCATCATTATTTTCCTTTCAGTCACAATCAAGGCATGTTGTGAGACTGTGTGTGCGACACTGCAGGTGAGCAGGGCCATACTTTCAGTTTCAGCATGAGCAGAAATATAATTTGAGTTCATTTGAATCTTGTGGTCAGTCAGTTCATTTATGACCACCCACAGGCTCCCATCAGCTGAACAGTATCGGCACTTTGTTTATATAACCAAGAAAGAGTTTGCTTGCACAACAGAAATGCTGGTATGTAAGAAATTAGTCATAATGCAACCAGATAGTCTGAGATGAGTCATGACTTTGACAGCAAATATCTTCTTTTTCGACTCTTTAAAAACAAAACAAAACAAACAAACAAAAACAACAACTAGATGTTACACCAGTAAGGTGCCTAACATGTTTAGTGTCAAGGGCTAAATTATGATAATTTTTGTTGTTATTACATGTGCCTCATTGTCTGAAAATCATGAATTATTATACAAAAGCCATATAACACCAAATCCTGTATTTGCACTAATGTCAATTCAAATCAAATTAACCTCTGTTTAGATCTGTCAGTGTGAATTTCATTTGTGCTGACTTGCTTTGCATTCTGAAAATACAGTTTGGACATAAACTCCTGTTGAAGAAAACTCAAGTCATCTGGGTTTTCAAGTCACTGTTTATTCAAGCTGCTGTTGGAGAGCTGTGAAACTCAACATCTGAAGGGAACAGAACATTTTCCTGTTAAATATTTAT
This sequence comes from Pterophyllum scalare, assembly GCA_024447675.2. Taxonomy (NCBI): domain Eukaryota; kingdom Metazoa; phylum Chordata; class Actinopteri; order Cichliformes; family Cichlidae; genus Pterophyllum; species Pterophyllum scalare. The sequence goes on along the minus strand of JAMQGT020012714.1, from coordinate 23,331 downwards.
GATTATGATAATACAAGAGACTTCAGAGACCTCAATTTCTACTGTTAAAAGCTACATACTCACCAAACAGACCCATACACAAAAGAAACTTAACCCTCATTTTCAGCACACTGAAGCCCGTTCAAGGATGTGTGCTATCTCAGAGTTAAGGTGACCTGTTCATCCACAGCTGCAGCTTTTATATAGTTGTTACTGTGTTATTTTAAAATCCCAAAGATGACGTGTTCAATGCTGAAACAAAGAATCACAAGTTGTTTGTTTTATATTTGATGCCAATTTAAAAACAGCTGTGACTGTCACAGTCTCTGGGTTTTGGTTCCTGGGCAGTGTTGCTGTTTCTTCTGTCATATCTGAGTCTTAGTTTACGGTTGGTGTTTTATTGTTCTTGTCTTTGGGGTTTCACAGGGTAACATAAGAGCAGAGGGAGGTGCACACAGGTGGACTACATCTTATACAGAAGGTGCAAGGTGAAAGAGATAGAGGTGGTGTTGGATAGTCGTTTGTAGGATAGCTTTGGACATCAAGAGGAGGAAGCGAGTGAATACAAATGCAAGGAATAAATGGTGGAAGTTAAAGAAGGAAGATTGTTGCTCAGAATTTATGGAACTGAAACAGCCTCTGGATGGTGGGGAAGACCGACCAGATGACTGGAAAGGCACAGTTGAAGTGCTGAAGGAAACTGCCAGGAAGGTGTTTGGTGGATCCTCTGGACAGATGAAAGAGGATATAGAGGTAGGTTGTAGGTTTTTTACAATTTTTACTTTGAATGTCAGTTTTGTGTCCTGCGCTAGTTTTGCTTCCTGTCTTTCCTCCCCCTGATTCTCTGATTGTTTTTACCTGTTGTTGACACACCTGTGCCTCATTTGTCTAACCCCTTATCAGCCCTCAGTGTGTGTATATGAAGTCCCATTTTCTCTGTGTCGCTTGTTTGTTGTTTTTTTTTGTTTTTTCGTTCTGTGTGTGCTTTTGCCTTCCTGTTAGTTCTTGATTCCTTACTCTTTGTGTTTTTAGATTTTCCTCACTGGATTGTATATTTTTGGATTTTGAAAACTGGCTATTAAAGGGCCTGTTTTTTTCTTTGCATGCAGGTCCACATAGGTAAATTGTGACAGATAGGGGTAAAAACAGATGAGAAAAGTTGCCAAAAGGCTCCTTTCCCAACCTTTAAAAAAATGAACATAATGTTCACAACAGTAATACAATTTCTCAGTTACAACATTAGATATCTTCTCTTTGCGCTATATTCGGTTACGCAGGTTAAATCATTTCATTCTGTGTTCCTGTTTCTCAGCTGAAGGGGAGAAGCACAAAAATGGAGATAATTCAATTTTTGATTTGGTAGTTGTTGGAAAAATGAGTTCTGAGATGGTATGATAACCATTTTTTTTATAATGATTATGCTTATCTTAGGTGTATATGCATTGTTCATTTAAGTTGATTGTGTAAAAGAATTCCTACATGTCTATAACCTTATGATCTTTTGTACAGAATGTGTTTCTTTGTAATGAGAAGTGTGAAGATTCATATATCTGGTGACCTTCCATATCTATACGGTAGTACCTGGAGGTTGATAGAAGTGAGAGGTTATACTAATGTCATGTGTTTAATTATAGCTATAGTAAGGTGTAAAATCAACTTTCCATTTGACTCAGAGACCTTTTAGTGACTGTACTAAGTGGAGCATTGAAGACATCGGTGTTTCCTTTGTTTACGTGCTTTCCTGTTCATGTGCTCAAGTGTGTGTGTATAAAAATGACTCAGAGCAGAGGACAAACTGAACTTGTACTGATGTGCATGCTCCTTTAATTTTCTTGCAAAAGAATTAAATGATCCCTACTGGAGATTTGATCATGCGGCTTCTGGTTTTTGATAAGTTTTTGAATTTATCCAACAGTAGTTAAAACTCACTAGTGGTGCTTCTACTCAACATGCCCTCACCGCCATCTGCTCTCCAGCAAAAAAAGTTTCACAAAGACTGCATCTTTTCATCTTCATTTGTCATTAATTTTAGCTTTACAGTGAGCCACCTGCCCAAAACTGAGGGAGGCATATTAACTGGAGCATACTGGGACTCTGAGAGCATTTACCCAGGGGTCACAGAAACACATTTTTTGTTCCTGTCAGTGCTCAATCTGCCTGCTGCTCAAACACATTTTTCTGCTGCCTGGCCTCGCTTTAAATGAGGTAAAAGGAATGAATAGCTGCAGGCGTGGATGGTGAATGAGGCGGGAAACACCCATCAATCCACTGCAAGTCTCAACTGAAGGGAGACCTTCTACCAGTGTTAAGTTGAGTAGAGAGTCCCAAAGTGACATAGGAAGTGAGGCACTTTTGCCTTCAAATTAAAACAGAAAATGTGACACAGCTCCAAATGTATATACAGCCCGTGTGCGTAATGCTTGAGAACACTAGAGGACATATTTAAGATATGACTTAAAACGCCAAATTTGTTAATCTTCCACAAAATAAAAAGGCAGTAAATGCAGACTGAATGTGAAACATGTGGAAAAGAGTTATTTAAAAGAAAAATCAGACTCCAGAAATTCACACAGTAATGGCTCATGGGTCTATCTGTTCATTTTACTCCAATGTTGCTTATTAGTTGATTATTTGCCTTTTTTTGTTTTTCAGTAGATTTATTTCTACAGTTAATCTTTTTAGATAGCAATAAACATTTCAGCTGCAACTTGCTGTAAAACAGCAAAACTAAAACACACAAACCCATCAAACAAACAAGAATTTTGGAAGTATTCTAGAGTGTTTCTGTGGGCACTTTGTTTTTATCTTCTTTTTCATAGTTGTGTGTTTGGGGATAGGCTCAGCAGCAGCTTACTGGGAGTCTGGACATGGTTTTGGTTCCTTCAGATTCTATTGAATGCATCATCCTTAAGGTAAGAAGGTAATCTGAAAAGGTAATATAAACCCATAGCTGTCGTTTGCATTATTATTTGATTAAATATTGTAAACATGGACATAGAAAAAACAGTTTAAGATTATATTAGAATGATTCACCAGCATCATATCATCTGAGTCTAAGCTGAATTTGCTGATGCATATCATTATTCTGATGCGTACTGGCTACTGATAAAATTCCTTTCTGTATAATGAGCAAAAGGCCAGGAAGGCTGAAATATATTACAGCAATGTGAGCTAACATAGTTCATATATAACTTTATTCTGAAATTTTTAGTCGGTAGTCCCGTGCAGAGTCTGCGTGGCTTGTCTCGTGGTCGACAGCGGAGAGTTGGTGAACAGAAGCAGAGTCGCTGTGGGGAGTGGTGAGCTTGCCACACAGCTGTCAGGAGGCGAGCTGCGGAGCCTGCAAACTCATGATCTGAGAAGGTAAAGCTACTCTTTATTCACACACTGCACAATTCTTCAGAAACTGAGCTTTGAAAATCTGCGATCGTTTTCTTTCCACCTCGGCGCACTGCGCGCTGTGGTGTTGCCGGTGGCGCAACGTGCGGACCTCACCTGTGCTCATTTCAATTAAGAAAAAAAAACTTCCGCTGCGTTTATTTACCGTGAGCAAGAAGTACAAAGAAAGGAAAGCAATGGTGTAGTGTCTGTTACGGTATTTGTTAGCACTGGATGGCCGCGCATGAGTGCGCAAAAGCCGATGCCCCTGTACGCACAGTACCTTACCATCTACCTTATGAGAGGTTGGTCTAACCATCACTGTATTCAAACCCCTAAACCGTTTAGCGGTGCAGTACCACATCAGCGCTCTTACAGTACAACTCATTACTCTGGCATTGTTCATTACAAAAACTGGTCATTAAATATTCGTTTTCTTTCTTTCTTTCTTTCTTTAAATTTAAAGTTTAATTTCTTTAGGCGCATGGTTGAAGCAGGGTTGTTCTCGGTAGCTCTGTAACTATAAATTTGTTTTATGACGACAGGGACGGCTCGTCTTAATACTGATAAGGTGAAAATACCAATTTGTGACATCACTAATATCAATAAGCATCTAAAAATTGGCTGAACAGCTAGTTATTTGGCTGCAGAAGTAGTTAGAAACAGACACAGCCCACAAATGTGTAGGTGCTGTAACGAACACGTAGCTACCGCCAGTTATTTCAAATGTTCTTTGATCACTATTTCATATCATTTCTTTTAATGTTTTAAATAAAAAAAAGGACTTATGAGAGCAGTTAATACAACCACCCTCAACTATTTGCAGGAAGTCTTTCACCTTGAAATTATTACAGGACTAATGTGTGTGACCATGACAACACACCGTTTCGAAGACACAGATTATTTCTTTTACCTCGATCCATAAGTTGTTTGCTGTTATCTTGCTATGGCAAGAAAATTGTGTATATATAAGATGCAATAAATAAATAAATAAACTGAAAAAAATATATTTATTTCACACATGTGAGAGCTTAATACAGTCATTTGAAACTGTATCAGAGTGGAAGAGATTTGGTGGGAGGGGCATTGTAATTAAAAATCGCCAGTGATTACATCATTGATATTTCTATGGAAATCTTAATTCATAACTCCACTCATCTTTTTGGGGGCAGATTCTCAAACCCATACCTGCATAGTAAATAAAACTGAATCCTTTTTGACATATCTTCACAATAGGGAACATATTTTTAACTGTCTCATGGACAAAAATGATTCAATTTCAGGTACTGAGTGTCTTAATTATGATAGCAGGATTAGTAGATGCCATATAAGACTTTTAAGCCGTATTACTGTTTAAAGCTGTTCTTCTCTATCCCACTATGTCTTCATCTTCTTTATTTCTGTTATGGATCCTTTTCTAACTGACCCTTCTTTCCTCCTCTACCCCTTTTGCTACTTCTCCTGATCATTACTTTACTCCATCCTCTCTCACATCTTGGTGTCCTTTCTTCTTCCGTCCTCCTCCTCCTTTCACTATCCTCTGACCTACCTCATACCCCTACTCTCTACTCCATTTTTTTTCGCCTTCTTCTTTGCCATCCTCTCTGGCTTGTCTCCTTACCCATCCTTGTGTGCTCCTTCATTTCTATTTTTTCTTCTTCCTTTCTTCCACTCTGTTGTCCTCCTTCTCCTCTTGTACTTATTTACCAATCAGGTGTATCGTGTCTGCTGGTATCAGGATGCGGTTCACAGTCAGACTGATTCTCTGCCTGCTGGGCTTCTTTCTCGTCTCTGTGTTCCCTCAATCAGCACAAGGCCAAGGTAAGTATATTCTCTATCCTGCTGTCTACTCGAGTCAACAATCCCAGTAGGGGGTTTAACCGTACTGGGCCTAAGTTGAGTTTTTTGTACACGGGCCAGCAGGGCAGAACTTTCAAACCCAATGTTAAATTGTCAGGATTTGTATATAAATTTTCTTTTCTTCTGTGTAGAAGAGAGAGAAATAGGCTACCTGATGATGTTTTTAAGTGAGGACCAGTGTGGCATTTCATTACGGGGTTTTACAAAGCTGTATACATCCATTCTCCAGACTGTTTCCTTATGAAGGCCATGGTCTAATGGGTATTGAACACAGTTTCATTCAAGGTCTGCCATCTTATTTTAAATATTATCAGTCCACTGATTGGATGTTATCAGTCCTTAGGCCTCCTGTATGTCATTACTTAATGCAGGTTGTTCCCTCTGTCCTGTTGAATGGAAAGTAATGGCCAAAGTGTTTCCAAGTGAAAAGGGCAATAAAACCTTTCATTTGGATGTTGGAGTAATTTTAATTGTATCAAAACCAAGTTATAAAGTGCTTCACAAGACAAGATAGACATCATGAAACAGATAGTAACAAATGATTGAGAAAAGTTTAAAATTTATAGAGGTTCGGGGGGGGGGGCAGTGAAGAACATGGAAAACAGACTAATTTAAAGTAGAAAAAAAATAAATGGATAAATAAATAAATACAAACAGATGGACCCTCTCACATATTTAAGGCAATGTTACAATGCCAGTTTACTGCATTTACCTTTGGAGATTTGTCTCGGTCTCTGTTAACAGCCTAGTAATCCAGCCAGAAGGTAGACTATTAGTCCAAAGACATGCATGATAAGCTCATTGGTGATTCTGAATTGGCCATAGATCAGTGGCAGATCAAATGCCTAAGTGTATAGAATAAAGCACTGTTTGAATAGTAAAATGTGGCATATAGTGTATGTCAGAACCAAACAAAGCTATTAAAGCCTACAGTAGTTTGTTATCATAATGGTACCAAATGGCAAGAAAGCCTTCAGAACCCTTTGTGCTTTTAGCATTCTGGTAAAGTTAATTGCTGGTGGGGTAAACCTCGGTGTGGCCCTATTCTGTAAATGTAAAGCTATTATACAATCACAGTTTTACTCAGCAGGCTACATTTTGAATTTTCAAAGTGACCATTTTGATGTGCAGCTTTGTTCTGGAAAAAAGGTTGTTTTTATTTAATTGATCCTTTTGTTTGTATTTATCTACGCGTCTGTCAAACGGAAACACCTCTGCCAGAATCGTAATGAGAAAACGTGTTTTACTGTCGCCGAGCCAGATCGGTTTGCTGTGGCAAGTTTTGTCACCTCTGTTAATTAATCCACACGTGTTAATCCTATTTATTACTTGCAGGAGACTGTTGAAATTATAATGACAGATCTGTGTAACCCTTGTTAAAAATGTGAAGTCTTCACTAGTAATCTAAATTATATTTGCTTATGAAGTAGCTGTTCATTAACTTCATAATATCAGCTGTCTTAAGACAAGAGCTGTTTGTGTGATTGTCTTTCTCTTCCTTTTTTTATGGTGTCAGTCTATGTGCTGACATTGTCTTTCACCCTATTTAACTTATTTAGCAGTTAATAGATAACCTCATTAGTGAGAGATGACTCTCAATCTTAACACAGTTATTAACTTTAAACACCACATTTTTCAAGACCCTTTGTCCAGGAATGCAAAAAACCGATTGATATTCATGGTGTGTTAAACTGGCTGAGCTGAATGAGTCTGACCTAACCACATGGATCTCAGACAAAGTTTTGAATCTCTTTTCAGTCTTAATGCGTCAAGTGTCACATCTGGTGTGAGTGGGGAAAAACACCCTCTAACATCCTCTAACAAGCTAAAATTGGGATTTGCTTTGAGCACAGTCAGATACCTACACTCCATCCAAACACTTTCTGCATTGGCTAACTCTCAAAAGTTGTTGGCAATGCCGAGTATGAAGCATCACTAAACCTGCTCAAAACCAAAGCTTGCTGTTCGATCAGCACACAGAGGACTTGTCTGATGCTGTGCCATACCATAATAGCATTTTAAGAATGTGAAAGTTCATCATGTAAGAAAATTAACTTACCATGACCAACTACGATAGGCCTAACACAAGCTGTCAGACAGTGAGGACTTACCTTTGTGAGTGCTGCCCAGTGACACTGGCTTACCTTATCATGAATGGCTGGAAGAAAGCCACAGCACTGCTGCTGAGATGGTATATGAGTGAATGTATATTATATGAATCTAGCTCTAAATTCATTCAGTCATATTTTAATTAAGCTGGAAGCCTGAGAGAATTTTATTGTCCATATAATATAGTTAATCTGTTTAACCAAACAGACTTGTGTGATAGTGTCAATAGTGTCAACTTTTGGAGTCCAGAGTGGTGGAGCCAAAGGATTGGGGTTTTGACAACAATAAACTTGTATACTGAAACATTAGACTCAACCTGTGCATTTAAGTGTATCGTTCGTTAATTCTATATATGTTAACCAGGAAGTAAAATGCTTGAGACATACGTTTTCCACAGTGGAATGTTTTCCACAGATGTCCCACTTCAACAAAGCAGTTATTAAAAACTGTTTGCTGTCATTGTTTACAATGTATGGCAGTCAGGAAAACAGTATTGAACTGTATTGATTAAAGGAACTGATAAGATTGGAGGTATACGATTTAGACTGGTTGAGCGATTTGGAACCGTTTTTCAATTCACATCCCTATTCACCACTCAGTCTGCAAAGAGAATGAGCCAAGTAAACAACAGAATAACTGTCACAATAACGACAGTTGCTAGGTTTTGGCTAAAGTACGAGTAAAGTGAAAGGAACCGCAGCATTCCTTAGTGAAGAGGCCATAGTACGCTAGCCTCGGCTACAGCAGTGACCTGGGAAGAGCTAAGGTTTAACGAGCAGCTTGTACAGCTGCCACATGTGAAACTCCTCACTTCTGTGGCTCTGTTTCATTCCAAAGAAGACACATAAGGTGGGAAGAAACTTTAACATGAAAAGCGGAGGGATGGCTATAATATATAATAAACAGAATTCTGATCTGTGAGCACAACAAGTGCCAATTGAAATGAAAGCAAGAAGGTCTCTTCCTTTTTTTTGGTTGTTTTATAGCTTTCTTTGTGCTATAAATGGATGTTATTAAGCAATTACTCTGTGCTAATCTTAAATTACTCTTCAGCTCAGCACCTGTAAAAAAGGTAAAAGGTCAAAGAATGATGTCAGAGTCTCAGTGCCTACTTTGCAGAATCTTCTCGTGTTTTTGTTGCCTGCAGAAATAAGGGAGCAGGTATCTAAAGCTGGAGGGGAATCAGGTGTGAGGAATGTGGTTGTATGTCAGCGTTTTTCTGATGTACTGTTCAGGGATTAATTAACAGAGCTGCTGGCATTCAAGTGAATACAAAATTTGAAATGTCTGGAGGACTTCTAAAGTAAAAAAAAAACAAAAAACAAAACATTAACAGACAAGTTAATATAATAAAAAAAGTAATTATTTTTTAAATTTAACCCAATTCATTTAATTTGCCCCACCTTTAATTTCTTCTGAAACAATTTCTTTCTTTCTTTCCTTCTTTCTTTCTTTCTTGCAGTACTGTACAAAAGTTTTGAGTCACCTGCCATTCTTTATATTTTTTTAAATCAAGGGATGAACAACTTAGCAAAGAATCAGTTTTAAGTTCTATTTTTAGGCGATTTGTGTTCCCATTTCTTTAGCTGAATCTACAAAAAAAAAAGCCAAACATAACACTATTTGACAGCCATAAAATAATATTTTTGCACCAACAAGGTGCAAAAATACCAAGGAGGTACCAAGGAGCCATTAGCTGAAAACGTGGCATATCTCAACATTAACAGAGGGAACTGGAGCAGTGGAGGACAATGGAAGAAGTAGCAGACAGCAAATGAACAGTATCTGAAAGACCTGACACAGGACATGTGAGATGCATCTGGACCTTCAGTTGATCTCTTTACTTCATCAGAAGCTTCATCAGAAATGGCCTCAGTGGCTGTCAAGAATCTTAAGGAAGGGAAGCAAGGAGTCCAGTCCTTGTGTTATTTCAAATAACATCAGTGGCGACAAATAAAAATCAGTGGCAACAGCTCTGATGGAGTGATGAATCAAAATGTGAAACTTTTGGTTCAAATCTTCATTTGGATGTATGAAGGAGGACAGGAGAGGGGTGATTGTCTGCAGCCATCTTTAAAATACTGTGGAGGCATCATGGTTTGGGGTTACATTAACCCAGTGGTGTTTTGGATGGATTTATGAACGCAGAAATTTTTTGATCTACCATGCAAAAACATCTGGAAAGTGTCTGATTGGCAACATTTTAATTTTTCAGCATGACAATGATCCCAAACACACTGCCAGTGCAGTAAAAGCATACCTGGAACACTATCAGTCATGGATTGGCCTCCCCAGAGCCCGGACCTTAACATTACTGAAGTAGTGTGGGATCATCTTGAAAGAGAAAGGAATAAAAGGCAGTCAACATCCAAAGAAGAGCTTTCAATATCCTCCACGAAGCCTGGGGAATGATTCCTGAAGACCACTTAAAGAAATTACCAGAAAGCTTGTCTAAGAGAGTTCAGCCTGTGCAGAGGAACAAAGGTTGTCATACCGAAGACTGACTTTCAAGCTTGTTAGAACTGTACAAACTCTGTTTTTGCCTTATACACTATATTTCCCTGTATGTTTGTAGATGTTTCAACAAATTGCTGCACCCATTTCCTGTGGTAAAAAAATGAAAGGTGACTCAAGCCTTTTGCACAGTACTGTACTCCAATATTTACTTTCCTGTACTGACCGCACACTTTGTCCTCACTGCTGCCTTCCTGTTTTGTGGTATAAAACAACCCTATTTTCCACCTGATGCTGTGGTATCAGGTATGGAAGGGAAAAATACAGAGTGCTGTGTTGTAATGATCCTGATCTGTACAAATGATTTACTGGCATTGAAATGTCCTGTGTACCATCTTTAAGAGAGTTTGTATTTGGCAGTCTTGGAGCAATTTTAAAAGTGATTTGTGGAATACTTTATAGTTCTTGTTAAACCTTCTCCCTCACAGATGAGTGAAATTCTTTTCTCATTTTCTCTTCTCTGCTCGCTGCTGCCTCTTTGCCTAATATTGCCCCTTCAGTCTACTCTCACTGATTTGAAATGCACTTAAAACCTTGCACTTCTAACTTGCCACACAACTCATGGAGGGTGTGGTGGACCCCTTCTCAACCCTCAGCAGCAGTTGGCTCTACTGTTTGCACAAGATCGTCCATGAAAAATAGATGAGAATTAAGTTCCCATCCCTCCTGTTGGAGACTTTTGTCTTCACCAGGCTGCTGGATTGCCATCCAATACTTGTCTCTGTGTGATAGTACAATCTTGCAGAGAAGATCCATGGCTTTCTGTGTGCGTGTGTGTGTGTCTGTGTGTGTATAAAAAGCATGTGCGCAGTGCTGCAAAGGAACCGCCAGGTTTCAAAACAGCCACCTGAGCTCCACAGAACAAAGTACATGGAGATTTTTTTTATGTGGAAACATCAGAAAACACTTGCTTCCAGCTGTGGACACATAAATAATTAATGCACACATATGCAGATGTGGGCACACGGGAACACGCGACAGAGTTCAACTACACTACAAACAGATGTGTGAAATCTGCTTCTCAAATCATTTGGGATTTGAGCAGCTCTCTTCAGACGAGAGAGTGTCCTTTATTTTCAAGACAGAGAGCTATAAACCCTGAGCTGAAATCCCATGCAGCCCTCATTCTCATCCCCAGGTTGGTGCAATAACTGGTACCGTATTCCTTATGTGTGTTTCTATACACTATATCTGTCTGCTGTGGAATGCACCAGCCTTTTATTTTCTCCACTAAAATCTGGATTATCCTTCCTGTGCTGAACCCAAGTTTCTTTGTGTACCTACATGAGTAGTTTTCTGCAGATAATTGCATGCATAAAGAGGCGGTTCACTCAAAATGCTGCAGAGGTTTGGGTTATGAGGCTTATCAGCTTGACTAAGTCCTGCGTTCTGTGAAAATGATATAGGAAATGGGGTAAATCATCGAAAAATATAAAGGAAACAATAAAGCTAGCTGTTTACTTTAACCAAAAACTAATATGTTAAAATGAATATATATCAATATGTCACATCTGGAGAAAGCAACATACATTTAGTCCCAAACAGATACATAGCAGTAAAAAAAATGTCTAAAGCATGCATTTATCCAGAGTTTGTTTTTTTGGGTGAACCATTCTTATAAGCCTCTGGTTTACTCCGCTCTTCAGCTTTTGAGTTACAGCAGGCGTCAGTCTCTGTGTAGGTATTTAAAGAAGCAGCAGATGGCTCACCTCATAATGAGTACACAAACACAGAGACGAGTTTGTGGGTTTCATACCTTATTTTCCACCCCCTGGCTTTTTCTTTTTTTCACAGTTAACCAAAGTAAACTTGGGAATGATACATATTTATTATCTGGGATTTGGCTCTGCTGGTGTGGAAATGATAGGGTGTTTTGGTTGTTGACTCTGGAAATGTGGTTTCTGCTGTTGCAGTGCTTTACAATACCTTATTCCTGTGTTCTAAATCAGTGTGTATGTGAAAACACTGCATACATGCTCAGTGAACTATGAAAACAAAGTTTCACTAATGCAGTGTTGTTGACCTTTTAGAGGTTTTATGCACAGGTTGAGGCCATTGTAAAGTGTGTTTGGACATTGTGCAGCTCAGTGGATCTAAGTGCCCCTGCTGAAACTAGGGGGAGGAATAGTACAGAGATGCTATTCCAGTACCTTTCCCTTTGATTCCCTTTGTTATTTTTCTCTTACAGTTAAAAGAAAGTCCCATTCCCTCCTTTTTGTTATCCTCCTTGCACCCAGACACATTTCAAAGTACAGATGAAGAAAAAAAAAATAAAAAGGAAAGGAAATGAGCTCAGGACAAGCAGGGATACTTTGTATACGACTCTGGGACAGATGAGGCGACAGTGAGAGAGTAAGTTAGAGAAAATGAATATAGGTGAAGAATGAGCGAGGGGAATAAAGAGGGGAGGTAGACCTCTAGGCGGCGGACAGGGACAACAACTAATCAGGATGAGAGGCAAAGGTGTCGCTTTGATGCAGACAGGAGACAAGCACAATGCAGGCTCGTCAATAGAGGAGGAAGATGAGGATGAGGAAAAGGAGGAGAATGGGACTTTGTGGGCTTTTTAATGTGACATCTGTGCAAGCTAATCTCTCTGATGTGTATCCTCTACTTGGATGAGATACAATTTAATCCTTCAGTTTTTTTCCCCCTCTTTACTTACAGTTTAAAAACACAGATGGAACGACTGCCTGAACACCATCATAACTCTGGAGGGAGTTCAATCTAACGCAACTCAGTCACAGTTGTGTTTTGCGCTCAGCGGATGAACGGGCATGTTGAAGTAAAACAGAAGGAGAGCAGATTCTGTGAAACATGCAGATTGTAAAACTTCCTGAGCAGTGATGCTCTATGTGACTAATTAAGGGTAAACAGAATGTTTTGTTAGCTACAGTTGCATGGGAAAGCTTTTGAGATTTTCTATATTTTTGCATAAATATGAACTAAAAATTTTTTTTATTTTCACAGAAGTCAGTGTTTACCGTGTATACGTTGACATTACTTCAGTGTACTATGCAGATATATTAATGGCTGCAAAAAAGTATATTTGTCCATTCATTTGAATTTTTTTAATGATCCAAAAGAACACCAGCTTTGCTCAGTTTAAAAGTGGACAATGTCCTTGCTCTTATTTTGAAATGTCATCTGGCCCCAGCTCATCCTGTTTCTTGTTTTCCTGTCAGCTGGCTTGCTGTTGTGGCAATCCTCAATATCTTTCAGCTGCTTCTTCTGTGAGTCTGTTCTGTAAAGGTCATACAGACTCCAGCTCCACCATCTTGGAGGTGAAGGGTCGCTAACTAGAAAGTGCAACAGGTGGAGAACTGCTTCACATACCTTCATGTACACTGAGCCGACTGTAGCAGTGGAGCAAAATCAGGATTACCAGCAGCACTAAAAGACCATGAGAGTCTACTGGAGATGAAAGGCTTATAGAGAGGCAGCTGATCATATTACTCAATCATTTTTTGTCACAAACTGCTTGGCAAATTAAAAAAATGGCAAAGGAGCACTTTGTGAACAGTATAATTTAATAAATCATTTATAATAGCATGTCTGCGCATGCATGTGCAAATATACAGTATGTTCATTCAGATATGAGCATGTATACTACCTCAGACAGAATCTGTATCTGTGGGAAACACTAGAAGTCTTAAAAGTGTGAGATGAACAACATTTAACTTAATAATTTATTTGGTGATGAAATGACCTAATATTACATTTCTATGAGGGGAAAAGAGTATGAACTTAAAGGTTTAGTAGTTAAGATTAAGGTAAAATTCCAAAGGTGATCTGATATTGGTTCAGGAGTTTAGGAGTCTACCATCAGGAGAACTCTGAACAGTAATGGTGTACAAGTCAGGGCTGCAAGGGCAATGAAGCCCTCTCTAGATTCCTTTAATGGATTGCTAAAGATCAATGTCGACAAGTCAGAAGGCATTTGGAACAGTATTTTGTGGTTGGACGATATCAAAACTGAACTTGACCTAAATGAGAAGCATTTTTTATGATGAATCTGATGCCAATCCAGTGATATTTTAGGTCATCTTTATTTGGAAATATGGAAATCTCAGAAGGCTCACAGACGCAGCTATATAATAACATTAGTTTGACATCATGTCATGCCTTCGGACAACTGTGGCAAAATTGAACTCCTTCCAGTGTTATGTATTTAATCAACTAATATAAATTAATGATGACAGCAGTTTTTTCCAATATTACAAAAAGTATTGATTTTGATGGTGCATGATTTGCAGTGTTATAACCACTCAGTCTGCATATACATACACTAAGTTTCAAAAAGACAGTTATTGTGTAAAGTTGTATATTTTTTTTCTATGTCTAGTTTCATCACCAAGAAAATTTCGTACCAAAGTCCTGAGCCCCACCAAGCTGCACGTGTCTTGGAAAGAACCAAAAGGACAGTTTGAAAGCTACAAGGTCATTTACGCCACACGACCAGGTAAGATCCAGCACTGATCAGGATTATTGGTCCAGACTTTCTGCATTTTAGAAATATTGTTTTACTAGACCTTTTTTTGCAACACTAATTATTTATAGCTTCACCTTCAAATAAAGGAGAATTGGTTCAGGTCATTGGTTCATCTGCAGTGACAATCATATTTAGTTGTATTTAGTTTGGTGATCTGATTAACTCAATCAGGAGGATGTCTGGGAATCCTGCTTCTTCAGCAGACTGTATTTTGCAGGAGTGTGTGATGGAACCTAATACAGTAGGGAAATAATTTGATTCCCAGCTGAATTTGTAATTTTGTAATCTGAGCAGGTGACACAGAGAGTGAGAATGTGAAGGCTCTTCAGCTGACAAGAAAGGGTTTCCTTGATCCAGGGAAAACAACAGGTGAACACAGGAAATTAGGCTACAGAGAGTGAGTACAGGTAGGCCTGATTATCACTGCGGTAAGTAGACAATCTGGTGGAGACTGGGTGGAACCACTGGTCCTTATGTACTGGAAGTGGTTTGAAAACAGTGGATTGAAAACACTGTGCAGCTGAAGAGCGGGACCAAAACTCCACCCTGCTGGGAGGAGCCTGTCTGTGAAAACGGTACTAGCCAAAAAGGACACAGCAACACCCCATACCATGACATGAACAGTTTCAAAATTTTATGGCAGTTTCATTTTAATGGAGAGTGATAGGATATCAACCAAAAATCCAGAAAAAAAAACACATTACAAAAAAGTTATAAATTGATTTTCATGTCATTGAGTGAAAAAAGTAATTGATTCCCAATCAAAACATGACTTAGTACTGGCGGAGAAACCCCCTGTGGCAAGCACAGCAGTAAGACATTTTTTGTAGATGGTCACCAGGTTAGCACACATCTCAGGAGGGATTTTAGCCCACTCCTCTTTACAGAAACTCTCTAAATCCTTTAGGTTTCTTGGGTGCTGCTTGGAAACTTGATGCTTCAGCTCCCTCCACAGATTTTCTATAGGACTGAGGTCTGGAGACAGGCTATTCAATTCAATTCAATTTTATTTATGTAGTGCCAAGTCACAACAAACAGTCACCTCACAGCGCTTTATATTCTAAGGTAAAAACTCTACAATAATTACAGAGAAACCCAACAGTCAAAACGACCCCTTATGGGCAAGCACTTGGCGACAGTGGGAAGGAAAAACTCCCCTTTAACAGTCTTTTGCCGTGACCGGTTGGGGCTGAGGGGTAAGAGATAGGACAAAAGACATGCCATTCCACTCCATGACCTTAATGTGCTTCTTCTGTAGCCACTCTTTTGCCTTGGAAGTATGTTTTGAGTTATTGCCATGCTGGGAGACCCATCCATGGCCCATCTTCAGTGTTCTGGCTGAGAGGAGGTGGTTCTCATCCAACATTTTATTGTACATGGCCCCATTTGTTGGGCCCTCAATGCGGTGAAGTCATCCTGTACTCTTAGCAAACAAACAGTCCCAAAGCATAGTATTTCCACCTCTGTGCTTGACTGTGGGGATGGTGTTCTTTGGGTTATACTCAGCAATTCTCTTTCTCCAGGCTTTTATTTTAGAAACATCCTGTCTCAAAATGATGCTGAAGAGCTAATTCATGCATTTATTACTTCTAGGCTGGACTAATGTAATTATTGTTATCAAGCTCCCCGAAAAGCCTTCAGCTGATCCAAAATTCTGCAGTGAGAGTACTGACAGGGATTGGAAAGAGAGAGCATATTTTTTCCTTACTGGCTTCTCTTCATTGGCTCCCTGTTAAATCCAGAATTGAATTTAAAATCCTTCTTCTTCCATATAAGGTCTTGAATAATCAGACCCCATCTTATCTTAAAGACCTTATAGTACCGTATCACCCCAATAGAGCACTTCGCTCTCAGACTGCTGGCTTACTAGGGTACTTAAAAGTAGAATTGGAGGCAGAGCCTTCAACTTTCTGGCCCCTCTTCTGTGGAACCATCTCCCAGCTTGGAATTGGGAGACAGACACCCTCTCTATTTTTAAGATTAGGCTTAAAACTTTCCTTTATGATAAAGCTTATAGTTAAGGCTGGATCAGGTGACGCTGTAACCATCCCTTAGTTGTGCTGCAATAGGCCTGGGCTGCTGGGGTGGGTTCCCATGACACTGAGTGTTTCTTCTTCATTTCTCTCCTCTTTTCACTTTGTTTATACCCCACTCTACATTTAATTATTAGTTATTATTAATTCTGTCTCTCTTCCACAACATGTCTTTTGTCCTGTCTCTCTCCCCTCAGCCCCAACTGCTTGTGGCAGATGACAGCCCCTCCCTGAGCCTGGTTCTGCTGGAGGTTTCTTCCTGTTAAAAGGGAGTTTTTCCTTCCCACTGTTGCCAAGTGCTTGCTCATAACACTTTATAAACCTTTCCCACACTCCTATAATTATGAATTATGCAGCTTTGCAGTACTGATGGCGATGAAGGTGGTGCAGTATCTTTGTCCTCGGCCGTTACTTCTCATTTCCACTAAAGACATACTGTAGGTGTAACTTATCTCTACGTCCAAGTGATTAACATAGTTATGGGGTGTTACAGAAATACCTATTCCTAAAATCCCGCAATATTGAAAACTCAGTGAAACTGATTTAGTAGTAATTTTTTTTTTTAAAACTGCAATACAGTGAAGTCGCAATAAGTGAACTGCGATATAGTGAGTGACGAGTGTATTTAAATAAATTGAATTGAATTGTTCCACAAAATATTTAATGTTGGCCATAACTCCAGAACGATGTGACCTACTATGTTCAAATTCACACCATAAATGCATGTACTAAAAATCTTGGATGAGTTCCAACCTCGGTGACTTTGACCTCAAGCTAAAGGTCAGCTCAAGTTTTCTGAAAATCTTGTGAATGTGATAACTCCAGAATGATCTCATGGGTTGTTAAAATTCACACCATAGGTGCTTAATGTTCAAGCTAGACCCATCAAACTTCACACACTTGCTCACTGACTTTACAATCACAGCACTTTGACATAGCCCTCCCCCTTCCAGTTGTTATGAATCTAAAACAGTCAAGTGCTGGCAGCCACTCAGCGGTGCTCTTGTTTATATTTCTTCCACTTCTGAATAATCACACCAACAGTTGTCACCTTCTTACCAGGCTTCTTGCTGATGGTATTGTAGCCTATTCCAGCCTTGTGCAGGTTTACAATTTTGTCCCTGATGTCCTTTGACAGCTCTTTGGTCTTACCCATGGTGTTGGAGAGGTTGGAATGGAATATATTGATTTTGTGGACAGGTGTTCTTCACACACATAAGTTGAGATCAGGAGTATGTGTAATTAAATGATTGATTATAATCTGTGTGCCATATGGGCACACGACCAGTCTGAGGGAGCCAGAATTCTGATTGGCTTGTAGGGGATCAAATACTTAATTCAGTAAATGACATGCAAATACACTTATAACTTTTATGTAATGTGTTTTTTTCTGAATTTGTGGTTGATATTCTGTCTCTCACCATTTAAATTGAAACTACCATAAAAACTAGAGACTATTCATGTTTTTTGTAAGTGAGCAACTGTACAAATTCAGCAGGGTATCAAATAATTATTTCCCTCAGAATGTGTCTTACTTTTGTGTCTCAGCCCGCATCTGTGATCTACTTGCTGAGAGAAGGCTTTCCCTTTGCTGACCTCCATTGTGATGCATTGCAGGTCATAAGCTTAACCCTACACTTTTTCTGACACAAAGTTGCTAATTCGGCAGGGATGGACTGAACTGATGTGTGATGATTACTGTCACGAGAGCGCGAGATATTAGACACCCAAACTGAAATGATAGATTTTTCTGCACTTACATCTACATTTGTGCATCATCAGTGACTCATTTGTAATAATAAAGCTGCAAATTATTAGAACATGAAGATCCTGAACCAAAAACAACAAACAGAGCATTTTCAAGCTTCACTTTTGTTCAGCGCTGCTGCAGCTTTGCTCTCTGCAGAAAGCTTCTAGTTTAGACTTGAAAATCTGACAAGGAATTTGCACTCTTTTCTGTACAGTCCTGCCTGGTGTTCACACAGTTGCCCTCATTTACACCTGAAAGCTGAACAGTACAATCTCTGTGATGGATTGGCTGTCTCCTGCTTTGCCCAAGGGTCCCGCAATAGTGATTACTGCAAGAAAGTGTGCCACTAAAGAACAGTCCCCATCAGTAGATGCAGCAAAAAGCATCACTAATTTTGTTCCCATATGACACGCACAAAAAAGATTTCTTCTGAAATGAAAAACAGATGGGGATTAATGCATTTGCAGATTAATAATGTTAATGTCTTTTTATAAATCATGTTTTAACAATGTGGTGTTTGTCTTTTGCTTGTGGGACAAAAAAAATTCCAGTTATGCACAAGGGAGCACAGCAGCTGAACTTCCCCTCAGGGAAAACAAATCGACCTTTTCACGCAGTTTTCACTTGCATGCCGGTTCATAATTCACTTTGCAGAGAGAGACACGTAACCACACTGATACTGAAGCTGTTTGTGTTCCCACTGTGGAAGCCTGTAGTTGATTGCAACAGACATTTTATTGATTTATTGATTAAGGCTTCAACAAGTTTGGTTTTTATGGTCTGTAAAATCACATCCCGCTGAACACTGGTAGGGCTTAGGTCAAATGTGAAGTTTCACTGATGAGCAGGGAATTTTTTTTTGAAGACACTGTATCCAGTTCAGGTGGAACTGGGTGCACATGAGTGAAGACTTCTTTTCCTTGACAGCAACAGTGTAACATTGTAAACCTATCAACCTCAGCAGTGGCCATCTTGGCCATGTGGTGGAAGAGGGATGATTTATTTATTTATTTATTAACTTTTTTAGCTAGAAGTGACAATATTGAGTGGAGAAAGACGAGTGCTAAGATGAAACCTTGGCAGATGCATCCATAGGTGTATATACCTATAATTATTAATTTGTATCAGACTGTAAACATGCTGGTTTCTGCTCAAAATATAGGAATTTTAACAAGAATCTGTGGGGATAGCCTCAGTTTTGGAACCAGCTTAAAGTGGCACATCCATGTTTTAATTTTGGAGGTTGCTCCTTTGGAGTCACAGTGGTCAGTTGAAGTACTGTATACTTGTCACAATCAATATAATGCTTGCTAGCTATCTTATAGCTGCAGCTTCTTGTCAGGCATTGACTTTGCATGTGTTGAGGGTTGTTTGGGGTTTCTGCTTTTTAAAAACTGTTAAATCTGGCAGTTAGTGTGACAGTCATGGTGAAATACTGCTTGTCTTTCCAAGTTCACAATACTACCCTGCTGATCTCCACACACTTTGCCGGTGAGTACATGGTGTACATCGTGAATATACTTGGAACTAAGATTAGAGACAATTTGAAAGTATATGCATAAATGAATTATAGTCAGTATATACAAATGGAGTTGGCAAAATACAGTTTCAGTTTGACTGAGGTTGAATCAGTGCTGCTTTGACTTTCAGTAAAGACTATGGTCAATGAAGTTCATGAAGAAGGATTTATTTAAAGGGCAAGCCTGCATACGTTTTATCCAGGTGGAGCAAATCAACTGGTAGCAGACTGTTAACTGGCACTATACTTACTCATAGGCTTGCATAAACACTGTCATCATTAAGGCAGCTACTGTTTTTAAAATGAACAGCTCTGCAGTTCTTTTTATCTGAATTCCTTACCTTGGATGCTTTTTTCATTGCTATTACATAATGGACGAATTTCTTTGTCATAGATTGACTATAATTTCAGTTGTAAAGTGATGATGGTATATATAGTTGTTGTATATAGTTTCTAAGTTACTTTGTGATTATATGCACAAGGGGTGTACTTCAGACATCCGACTCTTTATAATGACACAAAGCTATGAGCCTTGAATTTGAGTCATACTATTGTTATGAAGTGCTGGAAATTCTTCAAAAGACAAACATTTAGATCCCAGTAGGAGAACAGATGCCATGAATGCAGGGTGAATCCAGGGTTTATTTTTTAGAGTTGTTCCAGGTTGTTCTATCAACAAGTGTTAAAGATAAAACTGCTTGGTGGGCATTCATCTGTCTGAATGAAAAAAGTTGTATTTTTATCAATATAAAAATCACTTTGATTCAAAGCTTGTACAGTCTAATTTAACACTGCTCAGCTCTCTTCAGAGTGCTGCCAAATAAATGCCAACACTTCCTCTGATTCAGGTTAATTTTAGGTGTGTCTCATTTGGTGAGGAGGATAAAAATGGATTAAGAAATGGAGAACAGAGAGCCCTAATTAATGTAGAGAGACGCAGTGTGTTTGTGTGTGCTGAACACGGAGAACAACAGTGTTGTTTTGATACTCTCAGTATTCCCAGGCGAATTGCAAAGTTGCTGTAAAAACTGCAACAGATTTACAAACTCTTCTGTTATTTCATTGTTATGATGAAAGTCAGTTGTTGAAACAGCAAGTTTGAAATCAGCTGCTACCAAATCAGTCAGCTTGAGGAATACTTAATGGATGTACAGAGCTTAGAGACACTTTTTCTTAGAATTTCTTTACTTTCATTATTTCTTATGTCCTCTCAATGGTTATTTTTTTACTCTGAAGGAGACATCAGCGTAAAAACATATTCTATTACAGGGGGGAAAGGTGCAGCTGCAGTTGCTATGCTGTCAGTCTGTCCCATAGTCCGGTTACCATTATGATGAAAAGTTTTGGCTGGGGCTATCTGTCAAAAGCTGCAGTATAATCCTACAAAGTATTTTTTTCTTTCAAAATAAACTGTCTACTGGCCAACAAATGCCATTAACTTAATTTCCAATATTCAGTTCAAGTA
Organism: Pterophyllum scalare; assembly: GCA_024447675.2. Classification (NCBI taxonomy): domain Eukaryota; kingdom Metazoa; phylum Chordata; class Actinopteri; order Cichliformes; family Cichlidae; genus Pterophyllum; species Pterophyllum scalare. The sequence goes on along the minus strand of JAMQGT020012714.1, from coordinate 2,232 downwards.
GACTAAAGTGAAAAGACTGAATTCTTTTCACTGTTCAGTTCACCACAACAGTAATCTAACATACGGTTAAAAAAAAAAAAATTCTAATATTGAACGCTAACTATATGTCTGAGTGGTGTCCAATAAACAATGTGAGCTTTATAGATAATTGGGAAATGGCATCCATTCCCACTCATTTCTAGAAATCTGGCCAAATTTATTAATTGCCCTAAAACCTGACTACCCAGGGTTGTGACCAACAAGCAGAGTTGCAGTCTTACATGCCTCTCTGCAGCTTCTCTCCTCCTGCCGTCCCCCCAAACCCCCATCCCCATAGAGACAATGCCTCTTCCCAAACCACAAAAAACAAACCAAAAACTAGCAAAAAACTATTTGAGCATAAAAATTCAAAAAGAAAAGCAATATAGTATCCTCAACACATACACACACATATATATACACATATATACATATACATATATACATATACACATATATACATACACACATATATACATACATATACACATATATACATACATATATACATATATACATACATATATACATATATACATACATATATACATATATACATACATATATACATATATACATACATATATACATATATACATACATATACATATATATATATATATATATATATATAGACACACCAAACATGTGGAAGAAGGTGCTCTGGTCAGATGAAACCAAAATCGAGGCAAACTTGAAACGAGACTTTTTATGGATATCTCTGAGAAATGGCTTTCTTCTTGCCACTCTACCACGAAGGCCAGATTTGTGCAGTGTACGACTGATTGTTGTCCTATGGACAGACTCTCCCACCTCAGCTGTAGATCTCTGCAGTTCATCCAGAGTGATCATGGGCCTCTTGGCTGCATCTCTGATCAGTCTTCTCCTTGTTTGAGATGAAAGTTTAGAGGGACGGCCGGGTCTTGGTAGATTTACAGTGGTCTGATACTCCTTCCATTTCAATATGATTGCTTGCACAGTGCTCCTTGAGATGTTTAAAGCTTGGGAAATCTTTTTGTGTCCAAATCCGGCTTTAAACTTATCCACAACAGTATCTGGGACCTGCCTGGTGTGTTCCTTGGTCTTCATGATGCTCTCTGCACTTGGAACAGAACCCTGAGACTATCACAGAGCAGGTGCATTTATACGGAGACTTGATTACACACAGGTGGATTCTATTTATCATCATCAGTCATTTGGGACAACATTGGATCATTCAGAGATCCTCACTGAACCTCTGGAGTCAGTTTGCTGCACTGAAAGTAAAGGGGCCCAATAATATTGCACGCCCCACTTTTCAATTTTTTATTTGTTAAAAAAGTTTGACACATCCAATAAATTTCATTCCACTTCACGATTGTGTCCCACTTGCTGTTGATTCTTCACAAAAAAATTAAAATTTTATATCTTTATGTTTGAAGCCTGAATTGTGGCAAAAGGTTGAAAAGTTCAAGGGGGCCGAATACTTTTGAAGGCACTGTTTATAAATACAGTTAAATAAAACAGTTAAATGTGGATTAAAGATTAGGTTTCTGTCTTCCAAGTCCCTGTTAGTAAATTATTTAATAATTGATCAACATATTGATTTATTCTGCCTTACAGAAACCTGGTTACAGCAGGATGAATATGTTAGTTTAGCTGAATTAACACCCCCAAGTCACACTAACTGTCAGAATGCTTGAAGCACAGGTTGAGGAAAAGGAGTAGCAGCAATCTTCCCTTCCAGCTTATTAATTAATCAAAGACCCAGAATTTTAATTCATTTGAAACTCTGACTCTTAGCCTTGTCCATCCTACTTGTAAAGCTCAAAAACCTGTTTTATTTGTTGTTGTCTATCATCCACCTGGCCCTTACTCAGAGTTTTTCTCTGATTTCTCAGTCTTTTTAACTGATTTAGTGCTCAGTTCATTTAATCAATTTTTAAATTCAGTTGGCTTCTCTCAAAATGTAAATGAGCCCACCCACCACTTTAATCATTCTCTGGATCTTGCCCTGACACATGGCATAGAAAATGAAGACTTAACAATATTTCCTGAAAGCCCCCTCCTCTCTGATCATTTCTTAATAACATTTACATTTACTTTAATGAATTACAAAGCAGTGGGGAATACATTTTATTACAGTAGAAGTCTTTCTGAAAATGCTGTAACTAAGTTTAAGGATATATTTCCTTCATTATTAAGCAATGACTGTTCAAGGTATACATACATAGC
>JAMQGT020012713.1:0-133115 GCA_024447675.2 Pterophyllum scalare | reverse complement strand
GCCTTGAGGTGACTTTGTTGTGATTTGGCACTATATAAATAAATTTGAAAGGAAAGGAAAGACATCATTGGCATAAGATCCCTATATATTAATTTCATTTTACTAGAGTACATCAACTAATATTAAATTTTTACATCAATATTAGTCAGATATTTGATATTACTTGTTTTTACTCTTTAGTCTAAACAGGTAATATGGTAGCTTGATCAGTTAGCTTATACACTATAGCCACTTCCCTTCCCTGGAAGTTCCTGCATGTAAATATGTAGTTAAAAACAACTGTAATCCCTTTGTATTAGATAGTTCGTCCAAGACAATCTCAACTAAGTAAAAAACAACACTAAAATTTTAAGTAGGTCAAGCATAACATACAAACAGCTGGCAGTCTCTAGTTACCTAGGATGTCAAATTTGTCAAAGATGCCACAACATAAAAAAAAATATATATGTTTTTTTTGGGTGGGGGGTGGGGGTGGGGGGGTGAGCAAATCATCACTTTGGCACAAAATTAAAGTGTCATCTCTTGCGTGAGAAGGGACAGTTGCCTGTAACATTTGCTCTGTAGTGAGTGTTATTTAGTTGACATGTTTCCATGTCTGGCAAGAGAAATTTGAAAATCAAGTGCAACTGTGCTGTATGAGACTAGAGTAACCCTATTTTTAGGGTCAAGTTCTCCTACAAAACAAATGGGCCTAAGCACCGTCAGAGGGTGTGTCCCTGCAGAATGTCAGAGTTGTGCGTATCTACGGTCTGCAGTGTGATAAAAAGGGAAACAGAATGCCAGTCCCTTCCCAAACCCAGGGTGTGGTGCAGAGACTCATTACACCACATATGCTACACATGTTTGTCATGCCATGATTCCCTAAATACAAGCCTGTATCTTCAAGCGAATCACATATATTAATGGTTGCGTTCCATGTGTGGTGTCACCCAGAAACCCATGTCCTGCTCGCTCCACACAGATATATCTCTGAGATTCCTTTTGTAGCCTAGGAATGTGGAGGCGGAGATAGTTACCATTGTCATCTGGGAGGCAGGATGCCTTCAGATAAGGCTGTCTAATTATAAATTTCTTTTTTTGTCTCATGAAATATGAAAGTGAATGTCTTGGGTGCCAATTATGGCCTCATTACAGACTAATTTAAAGGAAATTAAAAGGCCAACCACTCCATATATCGCCACCAGACAAATGAACTGGCCCCCACACTCTAATTGAAATCCTTTGTTTGTGCAACAGACATCAGTCAGGCTGCCTAATAGCTGTGATATAATTGATTCCAACATCAATAATAGTGCAGTGCATAATTGGGCCTGACCCACAGAGTGAAAATGTTCACATGGGACAAAGCTGTTGATATCACAGGAAAGTTCACCATTCTCATTTGTCAGAGGTACAGACTGTGAACCCAGTGTTCAATGCCTACATCACCACATGGGTTATCCTTAAGGGACGTGGCTAAGTACAGCATTACAGCAGAATTGATTAGCTCTGCCATGGACTCTACTGTATTAAAAATTAAAAACAGATGAGCACATTTTGGATTTTCCCCTCTTTTTTTCCTGTGTCTGAGGATAAATCATAGGTTTTCATCATATGCAAAGTATTTTAAATAGCAGACATATGGGCACATATAGATTCCAGATTGCTGGAAATTATATTGTTTTGCACAATGATCAGCAGTTCTGGAAATGAATGACAATGTCAATTAAAGATTTAGGGATGGCCTGACAGGAGTAATTATCAAAAGCTGAAATGCTCAAGCCTTACTGGTAATTAAAAAATAATTTCCAAGTATCAGGTGGCCTCCCTTTGACAATTGCGTAGGTTACCATGCAATTAAATATACCTATAATTAGCGCCATGTTGTTAATTAGTGACAACTTCAAGCATTGGGCTCTTTTCTTGACAGAGATTGTTGCTGAGATCATTAGGATCCTCACACTTGACCATATTGTCAGTTGTTACAATTGCAAACAAACTGGGGTTTAAAAGGCAACAGATGCTGGAAATTTTCCTTGGCATACTGGAAAACAAAATAAGTAATCCTGGGTCTAAGCACTCACCTTAGATGCAGAAAATTACTGAAACATAACCAATGTGTCAAAAGGTTCAGCTGTCGCAAAAATTTCGATTTGTTTGTCAGAGTGAAGCAGCAGTTAACGTCAAAGTGTCTGAACTTTCTGAAGCTGTAACTTTGGTTCTTAAAAAGGTCTGTAAGCAGAGTAAATGCAAACACAACAAGCTGTGCTTCTAAGGCAGACTCTCTTAGTCTTTACATGTCTTGAACCAAACTGAAAGCATTTAACTGGGCTGCCTTTGCTTTATTATGTCACAAAAGTCAACATCCTGCCAAAAGCGAACAGTGACTATTACTGGTAATGGCAGCACATTCTGTTCTGCTCAACTATTGCCTTTCCCCTCTTCTTTCTTCCTTTCTTTTCTCTATGTGCCTCTCATTAAACCTCCTATACTGCATGCAGCAGTGAGAAGCCCAGTGGTATCCCTTGTTAACTAAGTTATCAGAGTGGCTACGATGAGCAAGCAGGAGGACTCCCCTGTGCTTCGCTGTGGACCAGCTCTGCCAGGCCATAATGAAATAATTCACCAAGAGACCATCTCCCATTGAGAGGTTAAGGGGTCTCTCTGCATCAATTAACATTTGGTGGACTCGTGGAACAAGCCTGGCGAAGACTAATAGCCAGACAAGTGTGAAATCACCTTGCCCCGGCCAGCAGTCATGTGCATTGGTAAGTGAAAATGAGTTTTCAGAATTGGAAAAAGAGAGCAGGCTGAGATGGAACAGAGAGAGAACAGATTACCATGGATACCGAGGTAGCCCCTGAAATCAATAATCTTAGGTGTTCTGAATGAGCTTTTGTGCAATTATTTAGACCATCTCAAATAATAAATTTGTCATGCTCCACCCAAAAAGAAAAAAAGGTTTTAATGAATTCGGCTTAACAACGAAGGCTGCTTACAATGAGAAACCTAGTTTTGTAATAAGACATTATGTAAAAGATGATTTGATTTCCTCACCTGGTAGAAGTTGGGCCAGTAGGTGCTGATAGCCAACTCCACCTGTCCCCAGGAGCGAGAGGCTGGAGCTGACACATTCCAAACAGGCATCCCCATGGGACTGTTGTTTTCTTTAATATAGACATTTAGGTGTCCGGGATGGCTGTTGTCTCTGCCTCCTATATAGTAGTGGAAGATGACACAGTGGGTGTCATTCTCCTTCAGCTGAGGTGTCAGCAGCAGGGCCTTCTGCCCTGCAAAGCGTCCCGACGTGTTCACCATCATGAAGGCTGACCCTGCAACATGAGTAAGAAGTGTAATCATGAGTAAAGCAGGTTTTTATGTAATTACCAGTACAAGCGTGGCCAGGTAAAGGAATTAAGTAACAGTCAAAAAATTAGAAAAGTTGAAACAGTGTTGTATGCATATGCGTTTGAAATTATTAGTAAAGTATGGCTAGCAGTTAAAACTGTTAGCTAAAAATAATAAACTATTAAAGTGGTCACTAGAAAATGAACAGGGCTTTTCAGATCAGATGAAAAAGTGAAAAAAGAACCAGTGGTCTACACTCACCGGCCACTTAACAAAATGTGTTAAACTGCTCATTAACAGAAATCAGCCAATCAGATGGCAGAAACCTAATGCAATTAGGCATGTAGACATGTTCAAGATGGCCTGCTGAAGTTCAAACTGAGAATCAGAATGGGTAAGAAAGGTAATTTAAGAGGTTTTGAATGCGACATGGTTATTGACTGGCTGACCTGATTATTGCAGAAACTACTGGTCTAATGGGATTTTCCCCCGCACAACCATCTCTAGGATTTACAGAGAATGGTTTGAAAAAGAGAAAACATCCACTGAGCAGCATTTCTGAGCAAAAATGCCTTGATGATGCCCAAAGTCAAAGGAGAATGGTCAGGTTGCTTCAAACTGATAGGAAGGCAACAGTAACTCAAATAACCACTCTTTACAACCCAAGGTAGGCAGAAAAGCATACCTTGAACCAGATGGGCTACAGCAGCAGAAGACCACAGCACTTCTGCTACAATTCACATGGACTCACGAAAACTGGAAAATAGAGGATTGCAAAAAACACTGAAAAAATCCTGGTGTGATGAGTCTCAATTTCACACAACAAATTGGTGAAAATAACATTAAAGCATAGATCCATCCTGCTTTGTATCAATGGTTCACACGGCTGCTGGTGGTGTAATGGTGTGGGGGATATTTTCTTGGCACACTTTAGGCCCCTTAGTACCAACTGAGCATTGTTTAAATGCTGACCATGTGCATCCCTTTATGACAACAGTGTACTCAACTTCTGATGGCTGCTTCCAGCAGGATAACAGGCCATGACACAAAGCTCAAATGTGGATGTGCAGCTGAAAAATCTGCAGCAACTGTGTGATGCTGTCATGTCAATAGTGACCAAAATCTGAGGAATGTTTGCAGCACATTGATGAATCTATGCCACGGATAATCAAAGCATTTCTGAAGCCAATAGTAGCAAAGCGCACCTAATAAAGTGTTCAGTGAGTCTAAAACCTTACAGTTGTCTTCAACTGAAAGCCCATCTATATGTTATAACAGTATGGTGAATTCCAACAGTCTTTGGATTTTTCTTTTTTAATTAATACTCATCATTTTTAGGCAAAAATTTGGTCTTTGGTCCAAATTGAAACAATGGAAAAACTAATGGATGTTCTCCAAAAAAAATTTTGTATAGCCCTTAATGATTAATCCTGCTGCACATTAAATCACATTTTTATTGTGATTATGCAGACATAACCCCTACATTTGCTTTCTAGCTTTGCTTATTTCTTTTTAAATGAATGCCAAAGGCAGTGCAATGTTGTTTATGAAAAGTGCGGGAAAAAAACCTGTATGTAATGTTCACATAGTCAATGAGTGAGGACGATGAGGAGGTCTGATCTCTTGGTGTGTGCTCTACGTACCAAATCAAATGTTTTTCTCCAGTGTTTTCATCTGAAAGTAACACCACATGTAAGAGTCGCTTCATGCGTCTTGAGACAACGTTGTATTAAATTCTTCGAGTAAGTCCATGTTAACTGCGTGGCAACACACCTTAGATCTGTTGGGGTGTGTTGCCATAAACAAAAGAAAGCTTTCTCAGACAATAAAACTATAACCAGCAATCAGGTCATGAGTTGTAGCAGTCACTGCAGTTAATAAATGAAATGACAGGAATAATCTTATAAAAGAATGCAGAGAGCAGATAAATGACTGCATTGAGTGCTTTCCTATTAGCAGTGACAATTTTAGTGTGTGACCTTTGATGAGAGAATGCTCTTATCTTTCGATTGATAGAAACACTCTAATCATTATCATTCATCAAAAAACAAAGACATAGAAAGACTAATCCCTAAAAAAATACTGGATATGAGAGGAATGTTTTTCCTCAATGACAGAGAGACGGGAAATGATGAGAAATCAATAAGCTGAAATCTATTTGCCAAGAAAGCCCCATTTAGATTTTATCACTTTGGTTCAATATCAAAGGTTAATCTAATTCTCTACCCTCTTGCCAATAAAACACAAGTGAGAATTATTATATTGGCAAACTTTCAAGGAGATGCAGAACACATTCTATTTGTCATCATCTTATTTAGCTTGGCTTGGTAATGAGATGGCAAAACTCGTAACAGCATTTGAGACACAGCCAAAAGAAAACCTCAGTTTATGTTAAAATCCATTTTTTGGGTAGCGTGCCAATGATTGGAAGGCACATTTTGCTTAGAGGAGAGACAAACAACCTGTAAGCAAAATGCTTGCTGCATGCGAGGCAGAGCTGCGGTGGATGCGATTCTTTGTCATTAAATTTAACATGCGGGGATTCACTCAGATATGATGTTAAAAAGGGTGAATAATGTCAACTAAATCAGCAGGCATGGCCCCTGCGTGTGTCAGCCAAACAGCCTCTCACAAAACCCTATTTGTTCCATCAATGACTCGAGCTTGCCCACTCGTCTTGTTGTGCTGCACTTGTAACGCTCACCAATTCCATCTGTCTCCAGCTTCAGATAATGAGTGGGGGTTCTGTCATGTTTACACAATGAAACAAGAGGAGAGGGAGCAGAGGAGGAGGAGGAGCAGCAAGTTGTGATGACACCAAGTCAGCCTGATCAGCTTTGTTTGTCATCAGGCGCCGACAGTCGTTTTAAATGATCTTAACATGTTTGGTGCTTATCAGAAGGATCATACATGGCGAGGAGGGGGTTCTATATCATTAATTCATCCCCCACAGATAATTGAAACTCTAAAACAAACCAGGGGGGACTATACAGTGCTATGATGAAAATATGCACATGCAGTGTTCCTATTTTACTGTGGAGGGCACAAATTGAAAAAGTGTACCGCATATGACGGAATAAGGATTTTGTTACTGGCAAGTCAAACACTGAAATTTCAGTTTTTGGTTACTAATATTTCTGTGAGGTAAGCTAAAGAGTTTTGGCAATTATGCAAATTGTGCTATAGTGGACATGATTAATTTAGAAGGCTACTATAGCTTAAAAAAAAAAAAAAGAACACTTTCTTCGTGGTACCCCTAAAGTTTGAGTTACACAAGACTGCTTATAATATTTTTCTGTTTATACTCTAATATAATGTACTCTTGAGATTAGTCAGTTATGATTGTGTCTTTCCAATGTTATGTGTAGATTTTCCTGCACAGCATGATCGGCCTGTTATGATCCTCTACTGTGAACAGCATGCCACTGTTTTTTTTACCCCCCAGAGCTTTTAATGTATTATTCACTTTTAGTTTGTCTCCGATTCAAATGTTGAGGGTGATTATTTTTGAGGCTAGGCAGGAAGTTGTGTAAAGTACATGAAGAAGGGCCGGAGTTCAGTCGACTTTGAGACCCCCACCACCCCAGCCCCACCCTCAGCCCCAAACAACAATCAGGTGCCTCCATAAAAGGACTCTCAGGTCTCTTTAATAACATCCAGCCATCTGCTCAGGTGCCCACAACATTCTTTCTTTGAGGCATCAGAAACCCTTGGTGTGATGTGAACCAGCACTAATAATCAGTTGATGAATTGTTCAGTTGTAGCTCATGCTCCAAAGACAAAAGATCCTGGCACCACTGCTTTCCTCTATGATTAAAACAGACTGTTTACTATTCATTTCAAACAGCCATGTTGTGACAGTGTTGCACTGGAGATTTATGCACTGCACTGTTCTTTGTTGGTAATTAAAGATGAAAATATTTGATCCCTCAAGCAGCATTTCTTTACTGCTCATGGAATATTAATAGACACCACGTGTAAGAAGTAACTTCTTGTTTAATTATGTTTAATACAGTAGCCATAAATTTCAAAGTGATTGTAGTATAAATGCATATGATGAAATTTCTTCCTCACCATCATCCTGGATGCAGAACCGCAGCCACGAGGCTATGCAATTTCTGTCACCAAATTTGAGAGCCACAAATTGTATAGATTTGAGCCAGTGAACCCAAACACAACAAGGAGAAAACTTTTCCTTTCCTCATTACTGACCGCCAGGCAATGCAAAGATACTGTATTTCAAGTGACAGCGTGCCACTTCATTGTACTGCCATTGTCAGCGTTTCAGAGAGGTGAAGAAGATGACAGGAGAACACTGATTGTCATTTGAGCTTAATGACCACATACTCTGCAGGACCTGCTGCACCATGACAAGATAATTAGCCAGTAAGCCAGTAAGAGCAAATTATAATGACACTGCGTTAGTGCTGTGCTAATGTGCTAGTGATGCACAAGGGTGTTTTCTCTCCCCCCTTCTCCATCTCTTGTGCCTTAACAATGGTGTATTCAAGACCAATTAAAAAACAGAGAGCTCTCGGCACACTCTAAGCCTGTCTCTGCAACTCCGTAAAGGCCAGGGCTCGCCTATTGTCTAAGGTATTCAGGGGAACAGATTTATTATTATTCCAATGTAGGCCACCTTCACCTTCCATTACAATGATGGCTGTATGTAGAGAACATGGAGACTGGTGTGAAAAATGAATGAGAAGAAGATGAAGTGTGCTTGTTGCAGATGCCACATACATTCACGTTGCTGTTCTTTGGAAATGAAGGAGACACTGCTGAAATTGAAATGTGTGACTTTCATTATTCTGGATTATTTTGGACATTATTAACAAGGACACTGTGACTGAATAGGGGCTGCTTCTTTAATAAAAAAAAATAAAAATCAAATCTCGCACAATGCATCTCATACATATTCTAACATTGATTATGAGACAATTTATTAGCAGAGGTCATTAATTAGAAGGTGTCACGAAAATCATTCAGAACTGGTTGGGGCTCAATCGATCTCTGACCAGTTTCCATAGATTTCTCTCATTAGTCAGTTGTCTGTTTTGATTAAGGACATTAAGAACTTTTTAATTGGCTCCTTTAAATCACTTAGTTCATGGGGTGCTTTTCCTCAGAGTGAGGCCAAAAAACACACAACAAACCATTATGCATCTGCAGCTTTGGACGTTGAATATCTGGTCAGAGGTTCTCTGCAATCTAACAAATATTTTCTACTAGAGTGCAGCCTTTTCCAGCTAGTGTAAACTCACAAATGTTCAAGTTCAGATGGACATTAAGTAATCCAAAATAACAGACTTGGTGGTTTAATGGTATTTTGAGCCATACAGAGAGAACCATGGACATACTCCAGGGAAGGCTTCCATTAGTTTAATCCTTTGCTCTGACTGCTCACTCAGCTGGCAGAGCAGCTAGGAGTTGGCCAGAGCTCAGGTCCATCCATATGGGAAGAAAAGTTCCTTCTGCTAAGAGAAGGAGCTGGTAATAACTAAAGAAAATGTTTAAATAAATTAGTTTTATGGAAAAAAAAAGTCTATAAACAAAGATATACACGTACTATAATCTGGTGATTGCCTACAGAAGTACTACAGGGTATTTTTGGCATTTTTTCTTAAAATGAATTTTGCCTTTTTCGTCTTTTTTTCCCCCACCTGAATTTCAACAATGTGACAACAACACATTCCAATTTCAATATTTCTTGAACTAAACCGATAACAAAACCTGAGACAATAATCAGAAATGTCCCAGCAACTCTTTTCCATTCAGTTTGTACTTCCTTGTTTAACAATATGAAAAAAAAACCCTGAAAGATGAATTTCCTTGAATTTCAGAAGAACAAACTAACCAACATGCAGAGCAGAAAAAGTGCAGCGACAGACCCTAGGACAGCTGCTGAAGCTCTTGTTTTTCTTTAAAAAAATAAAATAAAATCAATAAAACGACAAGAAAGTGTTCTTGAAACAGTCCGAAATAAATTAGTTCCCACAAATACGGTATCATCTAATCCTAATCATCAAAGTCTATAGGTTGACGGTATTGAGATTAATTATGAGTTGAGTAATGGTTTGAGCAGGCGATATAATTTGCAATAATGAGTAGTGCTCATTATTTCTCCTCCATTCAGGTCCTGAACCCAGTGAAAATCATTATGTGGGGGAAATCAGAATGAAGGGGCGCTCTTTAAACCCAAACCCTCCAGGTCTCATTTGCTAATAAAATTCACAGAGGTCACCACCGCAGAAAAGAACGGCTGCCGCTTTGGAAATGTCAATGAAGACAGGGCTATTCTCACTGTCTGCTACCAATCAAAAATGCTCTCGCTGTGAGGGTTAGGCTGTTAATGTGAACAGCCATGGCCTCCACTCAATTTTCCAGAACTTTCCCTGTGTCCTTTGAAACATGAAAGGAGCCTGATAAAATAACACAGAGTAAGTTTGGGCTCTCTATATGAAGGACCTGGCAGGTTTCTTTGACAGAGTCAAACTGATTCACCCAGAATCATCCATCATGCGGAACACGTTTCAGCCCTGTCGCTTTAGTCAGGTGGAACAACTGACCCTTATTATGTTCCCTGGCAGCATCCTTTGTTGCTGCATGCCAATCAAGAGCAATTCTTAATGGCTTAATATGTCATCTTAAAATGCAGTGCGCTCGATTGCCAATCCATTCCAATAAAACGGCTCATATAATGGCCCACTTGCCTGATACAAACCCATTCCACAACAGAAAATAGTCATGAGTCACCTATCATTAGTCTAAAATGTTCATACCATGAACACTTAAAATAGAGAAAATATACTGTATGCAAATAGGTCTTTCATTGCAACTTATCTAAACATTGTTTATCCCAATCGGTAATTCGCTCAGACCACAGGACACTTCTTAACCTCACAAACATTCGAAATTGAAAATACTAGTCTCTCATACCCAGGAATTAATCCACAAATTGATCAGACATTCTGCTCTGCTCCCTAATCATAATGGGCTTTCTCCTTAAGCTTAACTTAACCTTGCCATCGTTGGTGTGCAAGGTGTGATTTTCCACATGTAGTTGCGAAAGGCTCAAAAGCAACTGGCTTATTTTCACAGCATGGTGCCCCTCCCTTCACAACAGCAAATCCTGTCTTTTGCTGATGTGATTTAAATTCTGATTAAATTTCTGATGCCCTTCAGTCAGTGGGTGTTCTCTCTGCTCATAATTTAAGTGCTTAGCCTTTTCCCTCTTTCATTTGGACAGCACATTCGGCACGACAACCAACACTTGTTTTCCAGGTAAGATGGGGGGTCAATTCATTACCTCCTTACTGCGATGTGGTCGAGAAGGTGAAGAGTTTGCCTTTTAAAATGATCCGTCTTATCTACATGCAACAGGCAAACTGTTCTCAGTTTAGGAGTAAGCTGCATTTGCCTGAAAGCAAACTGTCACCCTGTGAAGAACCTCATTCTGCCAGTCCTTCACCATTGTCCCGGTGTCATTATCGACCGAGGATGTGCTATCAAAACAAAAACCTTGTACGACAGTGAGACACGAAAAAAAAAGAAAAAAAAACATTCAATTTTTCTCTGCAACATATTTAGAGCAGACATTAAGAATCAAACAATAAGTCATTTAGCTGGAGCTCCATGTGCTATTGTTCCTAGAAGAATACAAAAACCCTAATTAATCTCAGTTAGAGGACCTTCTTTCTCCTCCTCTTGCCATTATTCCCCAGAACGAGTCTCCGGGGAGAAACAGAGCAGCAGCCTACTGCTGGCAACATCCAGGACACCAGCAGAGAAGATACAGTCTCTGACTAGCTAGGGTTTACTAAAAACAGCTTAATAGAATAGAATCTTTAAAAAAAAAAAAAAGAAAGAAAAAAACCCACCACCACCAACAATAACAAAAAACATCACAAATGTCATTGATTCAAGTATGGTATATATGGTAAATATGCGCTATTCAAGCTGCTGCCCAACTATGACTGAAGTGTAGCCAGCTGCATTCTCCAAAGCTGAGTGAGTCCTGGCTGAGATTTATTTTTTTTAATTGCTCAGGACAGATGAGGCTTGTTGTAATAGCAGGGCAGACAGTGACGGGTTCTGCTGGGGGTTTCTCCCGTTGCCTTGGGAGAGGAACACACTGAGGATTGCCCAAGCAGACACACAGAGCCTCAAAACTGGGCTGAACCATACTAAAAAGAGCCAAGGCATGCAATTGGAACTGAATGGCGGGATAAACAAGGCGTCTCTCCATCCAGACATAGCAATTAGGTAAGGAGCAGACCACCATAAACAACCAAGAGTTTAAAGCAATGTTTGTCTCTTCTTCGGTAACCAGAGAGCTTGTTTTTCTTGTTGCACTTCATTTCACTCTTCAGTTTCGGTACTTATTTACATGCAAGCATGGAAATGGGCCAGTTTGGTCTTTGATTGCAGTTAGAGGAAGGAGAGTCCACAGCAGGCTGACATCAAACTCCACTGAGTGCTTCTCATGAAATTCTAAACACTTAACTACAGTATCACTGCACCTTAATCCACAATGTCTCCTATTGATTTCACAAGTCTTTGGTGCATATTTTTGCATGCACATAATAGATCACGTGCATCTTTCAGTCCTGAGCATTACTAACCTCTGTTAAAAAGAACTCATGCCTAAGTCTGGCTTTTAATAACTAATTTTTGTGACAGACACAGTTGCAGCTTTGCATTACAAATATGAAAGCAAACACAGAATGACACATAATGCTGAAGGACATCTTTTTTATACTTCAGGTACACAAAAGTTCTTTGAATTTTTTGATTTCTACAATATCTGTGCACAGCAGCTACCATAACATTTTTTTTTTGGTAAGGATTAGAGTCATGGTAATCTATAAATATATGAATATGTGCAATCGGTAGACAAGGGACACAACTTTTAGCATCGGAGTCCTTTTGGTTTCCATGTTTTGTCCACTTAGACAATCACTTAGCTTATTATTTTAACTATTAATGACACAGGCAGATGTCCTCAGTGGTTACGTTCAAGGGTAGAAAAAAAAAAACTACAGTACACTATAAAACATTTGATAGTCCAGTTAATGAACAACTAAACATTGATTTCAAGTCTATAAAAAGAACAAATTCTGAGAAACTCAAAATCGATACCCCATCCTGGATGCCATGCACTTAAGGGCATCCCACTTCCTGAGCTGGGACTGAATGTGGGCATTGAAATGAAAATGTTCAAAAATTCCAGTAGACAATGGCTGGAGTTTACTTGAGAGCTACATATTTAAACCTCAAGAAGGATTTGATTTGCTTGGAAAACTGAAGCAGAGTCGGAGCAGAGGCAACTGAGCATCATTTAAAATCATGCACCCACAGTGACAACACCCCTGATTGGACCATTCCTGGCTACAAACAAATTTAAAAAGGTACTGAGGTAGTAATGCCTTCAGTTCTCTACATCAATTCCATTTCCATCCTGACACACCAGGTAGGATAACAATCTTTTTTTTTCTGAGCACGATAAGGTCGCTTTGTGAAGATTCATAAGTGCAAGTTGAGAGTAAGGCTGCAATCAGAGGTGAGATAGCTTTTCCACCAGTGTGGCTTTCACCTAAATGCATTTTTACCCATCAACCCCCACTCTAGTAGCCGTAAAACAATTTCATCTGTCAAGTACACTACATTTCACATCCCTTTCAATGTGGTCAAAGAGGAGAGATTACAATTTTGCGCAGCAGGCTGAGTGCTCACACTGTGAAATGGAGAAAGAGCTGCAACCTGTTAATTAGGCCCAATTCAAGACGCATAGATAGAAAACAAGCCTATCTGAAGTGTACTCTAACTAGGAAGCACAATCAGGGACACCGCTTAACCAGACATGGGATTTTAATCAGATGTGTTAAATTTAGATCATGTGCAAGGTGTTAATTTGTAGGTCAAGGCTTTGACTGTAACCTCTGCCCAGCCTCCACGTGTCACGACATTAATCAATTGCGATGCAAAAAGGGGAGACTTCCCTTCTATGGAAAGTAATTTCTCTGGGGCAGTTCAACACAATTCATCCTGATGTGCACACAAACAGGTCTGGGCACTGGCTGTTTAAAATTAGTGAGGACCTGCTAATTAATTTCCCCTCTGTCACTGGGGGGCCCAGTGCAATCTATCTGTGATGCAGCCTTTGTGAGATCAGGCGTCAGATAGAAGAGGAAAACAATATCCATTAGTTTCCAATGCTACCTTTGTTATAAGATTTAAGAAAAAAAAAAAACCAGCATCATTCCATTAGTCTAACTCCTTAGGTGCCTTCTGCTCAGTGGCAGTGATATGTCTGCATTTCAAATAAAATGAGAAGCGATCAATGCAACATTAAAGAGACAAATTGTGTACAACAGACAAAATGCAGGGAACACATTTTAATGAATTTCAATATGTTACTGAGGGATGTTTATTTTTTTTTGGTCTTAGTTCATATGCCTGTCCCAAAGATCCTGTGTATCAGATACTCTTGTGCAAAGAAGATGCATCAACATCCCACATCAATTAAACCAAAAGGGCATGGTGTGGGAATACTGGAGTGAAGTGCTGAAGTATTGTTTTTCTCTTCAAATGCTCAAAAAATTAAAGAGAAGTACCTGCTCACATACACCGACCAGCCACAACATCATGACCGCAAACAGGAGATGTGATCATTTCGTTATAATGCAGTGATTTTATGGGAAGCCTTGGGTTCTGGAATTCATGTGGTTGTCACTTTGACACAAACCACTGAAACACTGTTGCAGACCATCAACCACCCCTCATGATACAGTGGCCACCTTCCACCCTACCGTGACATTGTGTAAAATTGCCTGGGAAACGCAGGAAACATGACAAAGAGCCCCAGGTGTTGACTAATGGCTGATTTAGACTTCTGCGGTCAATCTTTGTAGAGCCTATGTCAGCCACTTTTTATTTATTTATTTATTTTTGGAGGCAAACATACATGTCCCTCAAGTTTTCCGCTTCCTTGAACATTCCACATAACACAGAACAATCCCAAAGCTTCCAGGTTCAGAGTTGTTTTGGCAGCTCAATCTATACAATACTGCACGTTTAATATTGCTGTTGTTGTCTGATCGGTATTCACTACTAACAAATACTGATGGCAGGTTACACTGAAGTTGTTTGCTCAGGGCCTTGCAGAATTACAGTCAAACGAATAGCCTAATCAGAAAACAAAAATCCTTGTGTGTGAGGATAAGTATGCTAAAAATATGCTATAAAATTAGTGGTATCTACATATCACATGTAGTGGAAAAGCACTGTGAATGTGACCTGCCTCCTTGAGACAAGTAATGTCTCGGAGCTCGACTTCAAATTGTTTCATATAAATCAAACAAGGGGCAAAGTTTCATTTTACACTGGCTCAAATACAATTATGAAAGCATGCTTTTTTTTCATTTGAATTCCTTTATGTAAACATAATTTTTGCAGAAGGCTGCTTCTCAAGTAAAACTGTCAAATGTGCAACCTATTGCAATGATGTATTCTCAGGATGGTGATAGAATAATTTCTTTCCTCCACTGAGCTAATGTCACCAAGCTCACCTGAGGGCATCCACGGATCTGATGGAGACTTCTCTCTGGTATTGACCTGCTCCCACTCAAGGTCATCGTCTCGACCTTGGCTGTATCCACATGCTGCCAGCGGCTTCTCAAAAGTACAATCGCCTATGACAAAAGGAAGAAATTTATATGGTTATACAATTTTTCCATTAACTCGCTGCTCAAATGAATGAATATATAAATTAAAGTCGCCTATTTTTTGTCAGCGGTATTCATAATGCAATATGCCAGACAATGAGATGCATTTAAGTGAGACAGAGTGAAGGATTACTGTTGTAGGCGAGGCACAACATACATTACCATCATTAGCAACACGGCAGTCCAATTTCACAATGACAAGTATGAAGTGTCCAAACTCCATCATCGTTAGGCATTATGTTCCCAAACTGCACCACCATCAGGGATAAATTGATTTATTTTCCTTGCTGGCCGCAGAACTTTGCTGTTCATGCGCCCTTACTCCACAAAGCTACTCTAATCCTTTTTACAAGCTGCTTGCAAAATGACAGCAAGCAACCATTAGGGCCAGGCTTCAACCAGGCTTGGCGTGTGATCGATGAATACAAATACCCCTTTATTCCTCGCACCTTAAAGGCCACACAAAGAAGTGAGAGTTGAGCTCCCTCCCTCCAAAAGTGCTTTTCAACCCACTCATAAATCTCAAAAAAAAAAAAAAAAAAGTCACAACAATATGTGGCTGGAAAATACAAAATGTGAACTAAAAAGACTGCTTTAAAACCACGTTCCTTCATTTTCAGAGACAGCAGAGAAATTACACAGTGCTGCTTCAGATGATTACATTAGGTCTGTGTTGGTAACAGATGTACAAAACATTATATAATGCTCCTCGCCAGAAATTAATCCAAATGGCAAATCTGAAAATGTTTGCTGGCACACTGTTAATAAGTTTCTAAACACGGATTACATACAAATTTTATTGCCTCTGGGAATGTCCTTCGAGCCAAAATCTATGCTAGGCCAAAACCAATATCTCATCTCTTACAAGTTCCCTCTGACATTCTGTTGCATAAAGGCTACGAGCTGGGGCTTTTGTTTTCCCATTTATTTCTCCGGTGACATTTACAGTACATGTGCAAATGAGTGGCCAAATGAGGAGAACACGGGATAATTAATACCTAGCTCCACAGGGCAACAGCTGATGATATATTTGTTGCTTTGTCCGATTTTATGAGGGGGTGAACATAGAAAAGGAAGAGACTGCCAAAGTATCACAGGTAAGAAAAAAAAACATTGTTGAGGCATTTTGAGAACTTGCCCGGAAATTCATTCTCTTGTTAATGAGACACATAGGCCTTATTTAAGCTACCACTTCACTATGTTCTACCTTTAGTTAGTTAGTCTGGAGACAGAAATTAGCAGCGTCTCTAACAGTTTTGTGTTAGTTTGATTTCACTGGTGAATCTATACCTGGAGTTTTTACGTCCAGATGACTGCTGAACGAGTGTTATGAATATAACTAAGGTTCTATGACTTCTGGATGACCGCCAGGCATGGTATGAAATACACTCTTGTGGACATTACAAAGATGGCAAGACTTGCGTAGAAGGACTTTGTGAAATGTTAATGTCGTACCGATGTGTGAGAGCAGCAAAGAAGTAGCAGTGAAGACAATCAGACATGCTAAAAAAAATGAACTGTACACTGTATTTACATCAAATAATAATTAACTAAAGGCTATTTGATTTTTGAGCTCAGTCCAAGGGATAATGCTACATTGGTTTGTTTAAGTATTATATGTAGCCATGTAGGCAGCTGTTTGCTAAGAATAAATAAGTGAGGGTGCCAGTTTAGCTTAGTGGATGAGCAGGCAACCATATGCTACGTGGCTGGAGTGCAACAGCCCGGGTTTGAGCCTGACCTGCAGCTCTATTCTGCATGTCTTCCCTTCTCTCTCCCCCAACTTTCCTGTCTAGCTTCACTTCTCCAGTCAAAAAAAGATAAAATAAAGGCAAAAAAAAATCTTTAAAAAGAATAAACTGAGTGATATGATCATAGTTTGCCAAGTTTGCTTTTGAATGTCTGGTCACAGACTAATTTAGCTTTAAATGAA
Source organism: Pterophyllum scalare (assembly GCA_024447675.2). Classification (NCBI taxonomy): domain Eukaryota; kingdom Metazoa; phylum Chordata; class Actinopteri; order Cichliformes; family Cichlidae; genus Pterophyllum; species Pterophyllum scalare. The sequence continues at coordinate 116,129 of JAMQGT020012713.1, read as the reverse complement.
TCTTCAGATGCAAGTGAATGTCGTTTAAAACTTTGTAATTTGCTCCTCAAACATTAGTCACACACTCTGTAACAAGGCAACAGGTACTTTCCACAAAAGATTTAGCACAAGTATATAAAATACAAGATCCTTTTCACAGCAACACTTAAAAAAAAAGAGCCATTGCTAATGTTACTTCAAAAACTAGTGCTTGTCCCAGTGTCAGATTAAAAAAAAAGTAAAATAAAATAAATAAAGCTATATTTGATGTCCCACATGTTGAAATTTGTTGTCATTGCAAGATTAATGCAATTTACTGTTGGTGCTTGATTGGATTAGCAGGAGGGATGCTCTGTTCTGCTGTGATTACTTGTTTTGCTGTCATAATGTTCTGGGTATTTGAAAGCACTGCACTGCATCTGACTGAACAAACCTTAAACAAGCCCCTTACCCAAACTGCTTTGCTACTAAGGAGGTATTTTAAGATTTAAAAACAAAACAAAAAGAACCAAAAAACAAATTTTGATTTTACACCCCTGATTTTATCTCAAAATGCAAAGCCTATAAAACCTGTGCTGATAATTGCTCTAACCCATAACCCTTTATCAACAGACTATGTGAATATTGAGCTCCCAAGTCTTGGCTCAAAAGAAAACTAACAAATCAAAAGCTATTTAAATTTCATCCATAAAGAGTTTAAAAGTGAAGCAGCAGTAATGGATGGCTGAAAACTTCAGTGAACAGCTTGGACACTTGGTGAGTAAATCTAAAAATCATCACTGGTGAGGCCATTACACTGCATCGGCTCATGCGAAGCTGCTCAGTGGCTGATAGAAGGCTGTGGTCATCCACGACCAGTGACACCACAAAACTCTAGGAATATGAAGGCGGTGCTGGAAAAGAGCATGTACTCCATTGCTCAGTCAACTTGTGCTCTAAATAAATAAAAATGCTTGTGTTGCCAAGATGTAACTTGGAAAACATTAACATGATTCTTTGGCTTCAGCAGCACAGGGACTGGCTCCGTTCCATCAATATTTTGACTCGATAGTTCCAAGATCCTTCACTTTGTGCCACCCACCTTCTTCTCACAGCATGATGGAGCTCAAACAAATCAAAGAGGTGGCTTTTATTGGTGTCTGATATTCAAATCGATGGCACTGGCAAGGAGAAAAATATATTCCATGTCAGTGGGAGAGGAGGGAGAATTTCAAAACACTAAAGAAGAAAAAGGCCATTTAAAAGAATATGCAGTAAGCAGAAACCCATTTCTAGTTTAAGAGTTTTTCTCTCTTTATTTATTTTATTTTTTTTGGTAAATGCCGCTATGTTTAATAATAAATCAGGAAAACACAGGGGGGGGGCTCGGATTGAAACTTCAAAGACATCATTAACAGTTCAGTTCCATTAATGATTCTCATGTTGCCCATTTAATTTGAATAAAAAAAGATATTGAAAACCCCTAAACTTTCAGTGGCATATATTTGCAGGTGGATAAAATAAGCCATGAAGATAAATACAACTTATTTTTACATCACCACTCAAGATAAGGGTGGCAATCCATCACTTTTAGCAGCATATGATATAAAAAGATGATATAATAACCATTTAAAGGAACTTATTTGAGCATAAATTGCAAATTTAGTGGTAAATATGAATGCAAAGGGGTAGTAAACCAATTACAGTCACTTAGTAGCCTTGTTTCCTGATATTTGGAAGGAGTGGGTGTAAAGAACCTATGCCGCTTTTTCAATGACAATTGCAGGGTGTCATTAGGATGTGGAAACAGGGTATGAACAAGCAATAAATCAGTTTGTATTGTATTAATTGTTACACAAGGCCCTTGGTATCATAATTCACTATTGGGGAAAGTCTCCACTAACGCCTACAAGTTGTTATTGACCTGCTGTGGAACTGTTCTCTCCTGATGTAAACATTAAAGCATCTTTGTCCTGGAGAATTTACATGCCTTCAGAAGCTTTCTTAAATATGTGGCTTGACCACTGCTAGTCAATCAAAAAATAAATAAATAAATAAATATCACAAAGCACATGTTGAATGCCTTCTGAGTCAAGATATTGTACACATTCATGCAGATGAACGCATCAGTCAATAACATCATAATAGTCGTCCTCTCTGTAGGAGGTTTATATCACTGCCAGTGTGTGGCACAACCCCCATATAATCAGCCTCGACAGCTGCTGAAATAGATATCCCAACGAGAGGCTGCCAACTCTCTGAAGGAGATTTAACTTTCAATAAAAGCTTCTATGAGGTGTGCGTAGTCTGGGAGTACAGATGAATGTGCTCCACCCTGTCAACATTCCCCTTTCAAGAGAAGCAGGCAGCTTGAAGCTAAAAAAGGTGGCCCTAGATATGTCATGAAACAATTTATTCCTGAGTGAGAACACACAATAGTCTTTATATTCTCACGCAGAGTGCATTTCAAAGAAATCTATCCATCTTTTCCTGGACTGAGCCAGAGGCCTGAATCAATACCTCAACCCCTCAATGCTGGAGCCAATTTCTCCTAAAGATTTTCAAGTCAGACTTAAAAGGCCTTTTGTTAGTGCACCTGTAACAAAAAAAAACTTTCAGCATTAAAAGCTGTGTGTGTGTGTATGCTGAAGTTTGCTACTGTACTGAAGTGCTGTGTGCACATTGCTGGGACTGCCAGCAAACGAGTGTAGGAGGGACTGTGAGGGTGATAATGTAATACTGAAAAAGCAGATCTTTGGTAAGGCATTAAATGAAAAAATATATATAATTCTGAATACAGCTCCATTGTGAGGTTGTACACCGCTCCGTTCTGCTTCGGTTATGCTACATATATTTGTTTGCAAGACTATACTGGAGTACAAACTTTTGTCGTTTGGTTTTCTAATCGCGCTGTCTTTATTACTTAGAACACACAGGAGAAAAACAGATTTAGGCCTACTTACTATCAAATTCTGGGAGGCCAATACAATTGCGACAGATTATCTTGGACATTGTGAGTAGGTTTAATAATTTAATAATCCATTACCGTTAATAATTATTATGACTCTCCTTTAATTTGTGTAAAAACTAAAACTGACAAACGGTGGTTTTGTGTGGGTTTTAAGTGTTGGATTATAGCTTGGTAAGCTCAGTGCCTCCTGGTCCTGAGGTTGCCAGGCAAAGTCCGACAGAACTCCCTCAGTAAGAAAACCTAGATCTGTTCCTTTAAGATCATTTTTGGGGCTTTTACCTTTATTTGATAGGTCGCACTGTTGAAAGATATTAGCAGGCTTTTAGCAGGACTGTATATTAACCGTTTTCTGCTCAGCAACCTAGACTTGCATATGTCATGTTGCAAAGCAAGCCCATGGCCAAATGTGCCATTATGATCCAATTCATCAAAAACAATATCCTCCCAGAGAGGATACTGAGCCTTTTTCCAGCAACACCACTGCTCCAGTCCCAGTGGCAGATATCACTGCTGCAAGACCTTCTTAGCCCCTCTGCCAAATCTGCAGTTACAAGCCTTCCAACCTGTTCTGTCATGCTAGGAAATCACAGGTCTGCCCTTCGCCCCAATCTGCCTGAATGTCTGCACTTGTTTTAACAAACATCTTGTCTGCTGGCATCCCCGCAGACTGAAACTAGAAGGCAATCTTGAGTAATTTAAAACCAATGTCGACTATCTTCCACCACCATGGCCAGTTTAGAGCTTCAGAACCCTGCTGCTAAGCCCCTTAGAGACTGATAGGCCTTTTCACTCTGGCCCTATTTCACTTATCTATTGGCAGCTCCTGCCAAGTTCTATCTCTGAACTGAATTGCATGTATATATACTATCTGTTTGGGGACTTTGAACTGTGGGAAGGGATTTAGACAATCAATCTCAATATCATTATCAATCACGTCTTGCTGTCTGCCACATTGATTTGGGGAGAAATAAAGAAGTTGGAGTGTAGATTTGCCAGTGATAATCTGCCTGAAGAAGCCAATGCGCTTGTCAGCAGTGTTTTGCAAACAAAACCGACAAACCACATCTGCTGCGAAGGAACAAAACTTTTTTTTTTTCCCTGATCGTCCTGATTAAGACAAGCCATGAATATTTTGGTTTAAAAATACCATTCATAAATTCATTATTTAAAAATAAATCTTTGGCACTATGTTTAGTTCAGAAAGCTTTCATTATAAAAAAGTTCTTTGCCTTTCCAGGGTTTTTTTTTTTTTTTGTCCTGTCAACCAACTATCAACTTGATGAATGTGCTTTACATCAGGGGTACAACATAGTTCCTGATCAAATCCACCCTTGTGCACCAATAGATGTACATTGAAGATGACAGGCAGCCTTCTCCTTAGATATGCTAAATTTTGACAGATGATTTTCAAGCTGTATGCCAGCACAGGGCTTGACGTTCCCTTCCACTGCGCCTGTCAAGAACTTCCAGTAAATGACTTCAAATCCATCTCCATTCTGTATAACCTGCCAGGCACCAATTAAGATGAATATGGAATCTAACTCAGAGACATGGGAGATCCTTATTGTCATTTTTTTTCTTAAGTAATAAAAATAAGGACTTCAGGTCTGTCTGAATGGAAGTATCCTATGGTAATAATGCCAAATATTATGCTTTTATTTTTTTTTGCCAATTTGTATTCTGAATCACAGTTGGCCAGAATTTTTAGGGCGGCTAAGGTTAACACAAGAAGCTAAGAGATCAGGCTTCTGCTTAAAAAGCAGACGCGCTCGCACATATTTAGTATCAGATTCAATCAATTCTGGAAGGGGATGAGTACCTGCTGTGCATGGTTTTTTTTTTTTTTGGTTTTTTTTTTTTTTTACACAGAGTGTGGCTTCATTCTGACTCTGACAACAAGTTAACAATGGCTTCTCTTCCAATTGTTCCCAGCATCCTCATTCTTGCTTCCAAAACAGAGAGAACTACAGTCTGTCTCATTGCCTCTGCCTCCAGAGAGAGTGAGAAATAGGCTGCTTCCTATCCTGCTTAATGCCTGTTGATACACTGAATGAGAGGGGGAAATAGGCTTGTTTGGCTTCCCATTTTCTGGTGTTCAACATGCTCCCTGAAATGATACGGTGACTGAGCATAAAAGGCGCTTTATTAAAATCACTGTTTATTTGTTGCACTAGTTCAAACTACAGAGGAGAAGCAGCATCGTGGGTGACGAGAAGCTGTGAAAAATGCTAAGACTTTATTTCTCAGATATTATAAATAAAAAAAAAGGGAGGAAAAAAGAAGCATGCTGCTCTGTCTGAATGCTTTGCCATTGTCGATGTGTATCCGCTGCTGCAGAATCAACTTGTGAAGAAGGTTTGAAGTGGAATTAACCCTCTGCATTGATTCGCCACACGGTTTTGGCTCAATACTGTAAGACTGGAAATTAAAACTTCCTTCAGCTTGGTTTCATATTTGATCCAGGTGTGATGGACCACTGGTCTGAGCTTCAATCAATGAAGATACTGTGAGAGGCAAATTCTTCTTGGTTTAAAGGGGGTTTAAAGCGGTCCTTTGGAAGAGAAAAGGAATAAAACCTCAGTCTGTGTTCGGTGTCAAAAAGCCCCTGGCTCACGCCAATAAAAAGCACCCCTATCCCACAGTGGATAACTCTACATTGGACCCTTTCCCTTCACCCCCCCCCCAAAAAAACCTGCTAAGTCAACAAACCTTTGAATTCTGCCTGAACAGTGCAACAAAGAAGATGAAATGCTAATGTCACTACCAGTAGCTTTCCCCTGTTCTCACTGAATTTCCTAATTTGTCAAACATGCAAGTAACAATGCCAGAAATTAGCCCAAAGGGAAATTTCCTCTAGAGGAGAGAATGATTATGTTTGATCATGGAATAAACAAGAACATTAACATGCTTTGTTAGTTTTCCAGAACTGGAACAAATGCTTGTTTTTATGTGTGGAGGAGGGAATAATTCAAGGTTGAATGTCAAAGAATTAGGAAATTACTAAAGCTAATTAGAAAATGTAGAAGAATAGAAGAAAGGTTGAATCAATCCCTCTTGAGAAGGGGGAGAAAAGAAATCTAGGCCACAAGGCAACGCTTGCGCATTCAGGCAGAATTATCAGCTTGATGAAATATCATTACTTTGCTTTGTGTTGAGACATATCGTCAATCACATCATATGCAGTGTATTTAATCCCTCGTCACACAGCCACGTCGAGCTCCAAACTGCTGATCAGAATGTAGGCAGGCGGTGCACAGGTGGAAGATTGATGCCTGCCCAGGTGAAAGGTTACTGTGAGGATCTGAGCTCTGCCTTGACAGGTGTGGCTGAAGAGATTTAAATCCCAGAGGGAGCTTTTTCAAAGTGCCATCTTAGGGTTTTCACTCACAGACTTCAAACAGATTCAGACCCTTTGTCTCTCTACTGAAGCCCCATAAATCAGGCACCTGAAAGGAAAGACTTGTGGTCCAGCTTAATCCTCCTGGGTCAAGGGGGGAGCCAATATCAGGCCAGCTTTCAAAGTATGTGTCTTGTTCTTGTTGTGCTTAGCAACAGGAGAGCTTACATTCTGGTTAGTGTGGATCTCAAAACAAGTGGGAGGAATCATGTCTAACTCTGTTTAACTACAGTCTGAGTTCTTAGTGACATGACATTTAAAACAATGCAGATAATTAGACCAATGAAGATCACCAACAGCAGTTTCCATGGCATTTCTCTCCTATATGAAGCACCTAACAACGTATCATCCACCTGAATTTATTCTGGCAGTTCAGTCTGTAAATGACAGTTGAGTCTGTTTCCACCGTGTAAAACTGCTGCCCATGATTACACTTATATTAGCTGTAAGATCATTTCAAATAAGACATGCACCAAGTTGAAGATAATCACATAAGCCAACAGTTGCAGGCAAATGCAGTGATGTCTTGTTAAAAACGTGCCTCGCATTTCACTACTGCCAGGTGACATAACCTTATCATGGACATTTTTCACTTCAAATTCAACTCAGGTTGACTGCCAAAATACTGCCAAATGTGTTAGCAAGTATACTTTGCTATACGGAACTTGAGCAAATTGTTTATGTAAGATTGCATGAGGCTGGGAATATACCATGGCAAATCCATTTAAAGAATTAGTCATTTTATAAATACAATGGGGGAAAGAGCCTGAGTGTAAGAGGAAAAGATCAATACCACATACTGTACATCTGCATATAAAAGGTGGAGCAAGAAGCCAGTTACCTTAGCTTAACATCAAAACTGGAAACAGGCAGAACAGTGTACTATGGATGTAATGTAGTGATTAGAAAACTTTAGAAGTGACAGGCGCATTTTGCTTTTTGTTTTGTTTTCTTGGACAGACTCATTTTATGCCAAGAAAACATCATTTTAATTCTGTTGATCTTCTCATCTAAATATTGACAAATAAGCATATTTCCAAAAAGGTGAAATTAGGTTAATGAGAAAGTCCACCCTGCAAGATAAACAAGTAGGTATCAGTGGTATCTACTTATAGATAGAAATATGTAAAAAAAAAAAAAAAAAAAAAAGCTTTTTATTGACTTGCAGATGGTCTTAAAATATGGTCTAAAAAAAAAAAAAAAAAAGTATTTTGATTGTAGCTAGGTAATTTTGTTTTTTTGTCAGCAATGGCCATCTTCAGGGTTTTTCCCCCCTGTGTATTTAATTTTTGGCACCCCTCCAAATTGGTTTTATCCAGGGGCAACCATCAGATACAATTAGTGTATTACTAGCATTGAAGTTATTTTTAGTAAATAAATCCCTACATATCACAAAAAGTCATCAATAATGGGGAAAACGCGTCGGTTTTTGTCAAGCTTAAATTAAAGTAACACCTAAAAGTCTATATACTACACAGCTTTAAAAAAATTATCAAAATAAAAATACTAAGATCTCTATGCAACTTCTTGCAGCTAAACTTTTTAAATTTATCTGTTAGTTAAATAGGTAAAAATTCTCATTGAGATTAAAAATCTCTTTTTCAAGAGAGACCTGCTCACAAATACAACACATTAGCTAACACATATATGCAAATCAAACAGAATAACAGATCATTTCAAGAATGATCTTAAAAACAGTCACATTCACCAAAAGACCCAGTTCCATTCTGACTCAGGACAAGCATTTGTACACTGCTCAAAAAATAAAGGGAACACCTTAAACAACACAATATAACTCCAAGTAAATCAAACTTCTGTGAAATCAAACTGTCCACTTAGGAAGCAACACTGATTGACAATCAATTTCACATGCTGTTGTGCAAATGGAATAGAAAACAGGTGGAAGTTATTGGCGATTAACAAGACACACTCAATAAAGGAGTGGTTCTGCAGGTGGGGACCACAGACCACTTCTCAGTACCTATGCTTTCTGGCTGATGTTTTGGTCACTTTTGAATGTTGGTGGTGCTTTCACACTTGTGGTAGCATGAGACGGACTGTACAACCCACACAAGTGGCTCAGGTAGTGCAGCTCATCCAGGATAGCAAGCTGTGGCAAGAAGGTTTGCTGTGTCTGTCAGCGTAGTGTCCAGAGGCTGGAGGCGCTACCAGGAGACAGGCCAGTACACCAGGAGACGTGGAGGAGGCCGTAGGAGGGCAACAACCCAGCAGCAGGGCCGCTACCTCTGCCTTTGTGCAAGGAGGAACAGGAGGAGCACTGCCAGAGCCCTGCAAAATGACCTCCAGCAGGCCACAAATGTGCATGTGTCTGCACAAACGGTTAGAAACAAACTCCATGAGGATGGTATGAGGGCCTGGCATCCACAGATGGGGGTTGTGCTCACAGCCCAACACCGTGCAGGACGCTTGGCATTTGCCAGAGAACACCAGGATTGGCAAATTTGCCACTGGCGCCCTGTGCTCTTCACAGATGAAAGCAGGTTCAAACTGAGCACATGTGACAGACGTGACAGAGTCTGGAGACGCCGTGGAGAGCGATCTGCTGCCTGCAACATCCTTCAGCATGACCGGTTTGGCAGTGGGTCAGTAATGGTGTGGGGTGGCATTTCTTTGGAGGGCCGCACGGCCCTCCATGTGCTCGCCAGAGGTAGCATGACTGCCATTAGGTACCGATATGAGACCCCTTGTGAGACCATATGCTGGTGCGGTTGGTCCTGGGTTCCTCCTAATGCAGGATAATGCTAGACCTCAGGTGTCTGGAGTGTGTCAGCAGTTCCCGCAAGATGAAGGCATTGAAGCTATGGACTGGCCCGCCCGTTCCCCAGACCTGAATCCGACTGAGCACATCTAGGACATCATGTCTCACTCCATCCACCAACGTCACGTTGCACCACAGACTGTCCAGGAGTTGGTGGATGCTTTAGTCCAGGTCTGGGAGGAGATCCCTCAGGAGACCATCCGCCACCTCTTCAGGAGCATGCCCAGGTGTTGTAGGGAGGTCATACAGGCACGTGGAGGCCACACACAATACGGAGCCTCATTTTGATTTGTTTTAAGGACATTATATTAAAGTTGGATCAGCCTGTAGTGTGTTTTTCCACTTCAATTTTGTGTGTGACTCCAAATCCAGGCCTTCATTGGTTAATAAATTTGATTTCCATTGATGATTTTTGTGTGATTTCGTTGTCAGCACATTCAGCTTTGTACAGAACAAAGTATTCAATGAGAATATTTCATTCCTTCAGATCTAGGATGTGTTATTTGAGTGTTCCCTTTATTTTTTTGAGCAGTGTATAACATTATGAGAGCGAAGTCTATGCCTGTTATGACTCTTACAGATACACACACAGATAGGAATGAACCAGCCCAAGTAGACATTTATAGATTAAAACTAACCGATGAGAAAGTCTGCGGATATATAGAGTTGGCCATTTAGCAGCAGCATAGAAAGAGTTTCCACAGTGAGTAATAAACGTAAAGCACAATGACAAACATCCAACTTCTATAGGTACTGGCAAGGAGCATTCATAAAAAGCAAACCATCATAATCCAATAAAGGTAAAAAATAAAATAAAAAGAGTTATTCTTAAGAAGAAACTTAGTTTAAGTTTGGACACTAGCTTCTTGTCTACAGTGACACCTAGACACGTATAAGATGTGACCCATTTCAATTTCATGGTTTTAATCTTAGGAAGCTTAGACAACAACTCTTTGCCATTTGACAATAACATGAACTTGGATTTGTTGGGTTAAATGGGACTGGACAACATCAAAGGCAGGATTTGTACTAATGAGGGAGACAAATAATTGTGTCATCTGCAAAAAATAAATGAAAAGAAGCATTTGATAAATTAACACAAGTTAATCTGTTGATCTGGTCCTGCAGATTTATTTGGATCCAACTGTTTTAGGGCCTTGTGAACCTACATGACATTCAGAGGAGAAAAATTGAAAGATTGACCTGCAAATTCAGTTTGAGTGGTTACAGAGAGCGTGCTGTTCATCTGGATTTAAAGATTCAAATAAAGACCCTGAAATGCTCATTAAAACCATTAAGAATGTCACGTTTTTGAGTTAAAATACATGGGTCTTTTACTACAAAAGCTGGCATCTTGATTATGGTTATATCCCCATAGGATGATTTTATTGTTTTCCAGAATTTCCTGAGATCATTAAGGTATTTAGTGGTTTTTGAGAGGTAGAACTGTGCCTTTTTGGCCTTTTAATTAAAGGAGGTTGAAGGATTTCTGAGTTCTCTAAAAACCAGCCAGTCTGTCTCAGATTTAGTTTTTCTGGCCTGATCCCAAGCATCCCTTTCTTTGAGGAGACTGGACAGCTGAGGAGAAAAGCAAGGATTGTTTCTGCATTTTACTCTAAATCTACAGATGGGGGCATGCTTATTTATAATTCTAATAAAAATGTCATAAAAATATTTCCATGCCAGTTGTACATCAGCAATGAGACAGATTCTATTCCAGTCACAGTTCCATAAATCATGAAAAAAAAAACATGCTCACAAAACTACTTAAAATCCCGTTTAACTATTTGTGGTCTTAATTTTGGGAGCTTTGTTCCGACAGCAGCCACCACACAGTGGTCACTGACATCGTTTGCAAAAACACCAAAATGGGAATTTTTGTGTGGCGTGTTTGTTAAAAATAAATCAATAAGTGAGGATTTTTCAGGGCATTTCACATTTGGGGGAGTAGAGTTGTGAATTAACTGTGGGAGATTATATGAATCACATGTAGATTTAAAACTGTCTGATGAGAAAACAAGCAATCCCAGTTAAAATCCCCAGCCAGGAGAATTTCATTAAAATCTAAAGGAGATAGTTTGTCACTGAATGAAATTAAAGCCTCACTGCTTGCTGAGGGTGCTCTATAACAGCCTACAATAGTAATAAAATGGCCCTTGAAAAGTTGGAGTTTAAGGGGAATAAATTGTTTACTAGCAGACACTGAAGACTCGGCAGTAGCATGGAATGCTTTTTTTTTTTAACATAAATTGCAACACCATCACCTCTGGGATGGAACGAAAAAGATTGTAACCCGTAATTGCAATATCTTTGTCAGCAATTGATTTTGTAAGCCAGGTTTCAGGCAATCCAAAAATATCAGTATCTGAAGATTTCACCGCAATTTTCACCAAGTCCAGTTTAGGAAGAAGACTTCTGGCATTTCAGTGAATAATACCAAGGCCAGATCTCACTTTAACATCACAAGGAGTAGTCATACATTTATAATCTTGACCAGGATTAGGTTGTACGCAGGGTTATAATAGTTTAGGATTTTACATTATAGCTTAGTTTTAGTTACTTTTTTCTCTAATTCAGTTAGTTTTAATTAGTTTTCAGAGTGGTTTTGCTCATTTTTATTCGTTTTTATTTTTGGTTTTATGTTTAGTTTTAGTTAGTTTCAGTATTAGTTTTAGTATTTTCATGCTTAATCAGACACCCTTTAAAGAAATATATTCAACAACCAACTGTTCACAAAACAGCAGGACTATGTGCTAAATGTGTGTAACATTAAGGACACACATGAACATCAACAGGGAGAAACAAAGAAAAATATGAATGCCAAAACTCAATAAATTCTACAATAAACTCCAAATAAAGTTCAGCGTCAGTGCAACAGATCAACAACACCTACAATGTGGTGTTTGACACAAACAAACTCTTTGAAGGAGTCAAAGGTCAAATCCAGATGCATCCTGATGTTCTCCACCTGAAGCTGCTTCTGTTTTGGTTACCTCGTAGCTGCCCTGTGTGCGCTTCTCAGGTGGACTTTGATGTTGGTGTTTTTTCCTGACTGAGGAGTGCTCTGCACATTTTTCATCATCCACAATAACACACTCGCTGCTATCTGTGCATTACTGTGAGGGGCAGCTCGGTGTGCGCATGCACGCACGCACACAGTTGCCCGATGGCACTCCGAACTTAAACTCAGAGAGCAGAAAAAATTATTTCATATCAATCCACAAGACTTTGAAAAATGACAATATCTATAATTTCAGTTAGTTTTAGTTAGTTTTGTAAACTCACAATTCAGTTTTAGTTAGTTGTCGTTTTTTCCTTTTTAGTTTTTATTTATTTCAGTTAGCGACGATGTTTTTTCAATTTCAGTTTTCGTTATTTTGTTCGTTTTCGTTAACTATAATAACCCTGGTTGCACGTTTCCAGATAAGAGAAGCAAAAGAACAATGAAGCATTTTCTTTGCACGGATTTTTGTAGTATTTCAGACTGAATTCCCCTTGCACTCAATCCCTTTGGGAGATGACAAAACAGGTAAATAAACCAGTCATATGGAATAAATGAGTTAGTTAAATCAGATAAAATGAGCTCTCCTCTGATGATCAAGTTTGAAGAGGTTTTAATGGATTTAAAAAAATCCCACTTTGTGCCCTTTAAAAAGAATTAAAAGAAATATGGCTTATCTTGCTTTTCAGACAGTTCCTGTACTTTTAATACGCTAAAGCCTTTATGCAGTAAGCAACAAAATACAGTAAAAATTTAGACTTTTCAGCTGGTTTGTTATCAGTTCATTCAAGTGGTATGAATAAGTCAAGGAAACAAAGGAATTCCCCAAGCCTCATTAATATTATTAATTTTTAAATCCAATTATTGTACAACTGCTCATGACCCATTTTCTGATTTAAGTGTCCTATCAAAACCTCACACATCACAGAGTGTAGAGCAGCCTTTAATGTTTTAGATGAATCTCAAACTCCTGCAGAGTGTTCCTTCGGGAGAGTTTGGCGTTCTAATCTTGACCGCCGTCTGTCTTGTACCATTCAGGAGAATATTACAATTTAGCAACTATACCATGAATGATTGCAGGTATTAGTCTGGAGCACAGAAACTTCTCAGGTACAGCACCTCTCTGATCTTGTTGCTTTGCGCTTTTCATTAACAGTGTGATAAATGTCCCTATAAAGTCACAGTGTAAGCACAATCCGGGTGGACGGAGGAGGATATTTATGATGTAGGATGACCAGTGTGCAGAGATGGTAGGCCGACTGAGCAGGTTCCACAAAATTATGGTGGCATAAATGGTAAAGAAATTATTATTTGTCAAACTGAATCTGGGGAGGGGGTTAAAAAAAATTTGAGAATATTTCAGTACCCACAGTTAAGTTATTCAACAATACTGCTTCAAACAAAGGCCCACAGAACTATGTCAATCATTAGCCACGTGTCCACTTGCAGCTGCCGTCACAACCAATACAATTAATTTGATTTAAATAAAAGACCCATATTTAAAAAGGGTCACATTAGTCCAAATCACAATAGGAATACTGAGCTAAGTACAAATGTGTTAAGATTCCTTTTTAAAGTGTCAAGTGTCTTAACTGCGTGATGCTTTGATTGCCATAATCACTAAAAGTGCTTCCCGCTGAGCATTTAACAGGCCAGAATTGATAGAAAGAAAAGGTCTAAAGGGAACATACTGTATATATTCTAAAAATAGTTTGATGTGTATTTAAGAGCTTATTCACTGGACAATTTAGAAACCAGCACCCTAAACTTGGACAGAAACAGCCAACCAACAAAGACTAGTACATGTAATGTGCGCTTCTTTCGTGATCGGGGCTGCTGCATCAGATTGTGTTCATTTAAAGTGTTCATTCTCAGATTATGAAAGAAGACATTCTGGTATGTCTGTAAAAGAAGAAAGAAACATGGGTGAGCTATTTATTTTGGTTTGAACCTAGCACACTTTGAAAGTTAAAAATTTTCAAATGCTATTGCAGTACGTCAAAAATCAAGAGAATACAGAAGACTATTAAAGGGATAAAGTTACCAAGCAACAGCCAGCATATACTGGCACAAAAAAAGTTTTATTTCATTCCATGTGTACAGGTATTTTAATTAAAAACATATTTAGATATGAACTTTTTTTTAAAAAGTAACAAATACATGAATGACCTTCTTTATATTTGCAGATAACTGGGTTGAACATGCACATGATTAAAAAGGATCTAGTGCAGAAGATCCACATTCATAACACATCAGTGTCAGCTTAAAGTCTGACCCACATGCTATAAAACTTAAAAACCTCTAACACTGCCATAGCAACTGATGTTCAAATCAGTATTAGAATGCTGCATTGTTTTGGTTGTTTTTTTTTTACTTTAAAGGGGACATATCATGCTTTTAAATCCTTCCTTTTCATATGTAAATCATTCACTTGTGGTCTATATAAAGTAGAACTGCAATGCTTTGGTCTGAAGTCCTCGTTATTGAAGCTCCACAGACCCCTCGTTTACACCTGTTCTGAGGCACATCTTAGAGCAGCTCGTTTTGGTGCGGTCTTTTTAAATGTGAATGAGACCTTTCACACCCCACCCCCCTCCAGGTTGGTGAGCACTCCACTCCACCCCGTTCGGCCATTTTGTAGTTTGATAGCAGTGATACAATTATCTACCAGCAGAGAAACAGGTACTTCGAAGAGGCTCTGATGCCGGGGGGCCACGTAAGGAATCGTGTGGGTTAATACACCCAAAAAACAAATTTTTGACTTGTCTACTTGCAACTTCAGCATAACTGAACTTGGACTACAAAATCGCTGCCAGAAAAAAAATGGCGGATTCACAAAATTGGTTAGCAGAAGTCCATGTCCTTGTTTAGAAGTTCCACAGCAAATACTGTGACGCAATAGACAGGAAAACGTGACAGGGAATAGAGAAAACTGAACAGACTGAAAAATGTGATCCAAAAAGAATATAAAGATATCTACGCAGCACCGGGAGAGAATAAATTAAAATTTTCTGCACTTCTAGACACTCAAAATACAGAAAAATATTATTTAAGGGTTAAAAAAGTGGATTTTGAATGATATGTCCCCTTTAAATGTCCCTTTGTGCATTAACACAAAAAGTCCAGACAGAACAGCAAGTAAGAAAATTGTAATCCAACATTATTTAAATAAACACAAACTCCTTCTTGCACAGCACCCTGAACGACCCAATGAGAGAACAGGATCTGGAACCAAACAGACATCTCGTTAGCCCAGCCCCGCCAACAGTAGAGTTCAACTCGAGGGAACCCAGTTTGAAGGAGGTTACAGAGGTGATTAAGGCAACATGTTCAACCTCAGCACTGGGTCCCAGTGGGGTACCCTATGTGGTGTACAAGCCCTGCCCTCAGCTCCTCCATCACCTCTGGAAGATCTTGAAGGTGAGGGAGAGTTGCTGAACAGTGGAGATGCGCTGAGGGAGTCTGGATCCCAAAAGAAGACGACTCAAAGAATATCAATCAATTTCCTTCCATCTCACTGTTGAGTGTTCAAGGGAAGGTGTTTTTTTTAGCATTGTCTCTCGAAGACTCACAGAATTTCTCCTCAAGAACAATTACATTGATCCCTTGGTGCAGAAGGGTGGAATCCCTGGAATTCCTGGTTGCTTGGAGCACAACATTGTAGTTACACAACTCAAAGAAGCCCATGAGAACAAAGGTGACTTGTGTGTGCTGTGGTTGGATCTGGCTAATACTTATTGGTCCATACCACACAAACTGGTTGAGCTTGCATTACATTACCACCATGTTCCCAGTAAGATCAAGGACCTGATCCTGAACTATTACAACAACTTTAGACTCAGGGTCACTTCTGGGTCAGTAACATCCAATTGGCATCAGTTGGAAAAAGGAATAATAACAGGTTGTACCATGTCTGTTATCCTTTTTGCTCTTGCAATGAACATGATAACCAAGTCAGCTGAGGTGGAATGCAGAGGCCCTCTTTCCAAATCTGGCATGCGGCAGCCCCCAATAAGAGCATTTATGGATGGCCTTACAGTCAACATTGGTTCCAGAGGGGAGGTGGATATTGCAAGGCCTGGAGAAGCTCATCACCTGGGCAAGGATGAACTTCAAGCCTGCAAAGTCAAGGTTCATGGTGCTGAAGTAGGGAAAGGTTGTTGATAAATTTCACTTTCCCTTATCTGGAAGTACCACCCCCTCTATCACAGAGCAGCCAGTGAAGAGTCTGGGGAAAGTTTTTGATGCTACTTTGAAGGACACTGTTGCCATTCAGAAGTCCATCAAAGAGGTGGAAGGCTGGCTCACTAAGGTCGATAAGTCTGGTTTAACTGGTAGATTCAAGGCCTGGATCTATCAGCACTCAATCCTGCCTTGGATTCATGTGGCCTCTGCTGGTGTACTTGATTCCAGTGTCAAGAGTGGAGTCCCTTGAAAGGAAGATCACTTGCTTCCTCCACAGATGGCTGGGCTTTCCCTGTAGCCTTAGCAGTGCAGCTCTTTATAGAACAAGTAACATCTTGCAACTCCCCTTCAGTGGTCTGATGGAGGAGTTTAAGGTGACATATACAAGAGTAGCCATTCAATATAGGGACTCCCAAGATGAGAAAGTGTCATCAGCTGGCATTGAGGTTAGAACAGGGAGTAAATGGAAGGCAGATATAGCAGTGGAGGTGGCAGAGTCACGCCTGAGGCAGAAGGAGCTCATAGGCACCATTTCAACAGGGAGAACAGACTTGGGATACTTCCCAAAGACCCATGTGAGCAAAGCTCAGGGAAAGGAGAGACACCATCTGATACAGGAAGAAGTCCAAGCAGGCCATGAGGAAGAGCGAGTGTGTAGGGCAGTAGGATTTAGGCAGCAAGGAGCATGGACAAAATGGGAGAGTGTATCACAGTGCAAGATCACTTGGTCTGACATCATGCAGCCTGACTTCCACCACGTCCCCTTCCTTGTCCAGGCTGTCTATGATGTCCTACCAAGTCCAGCCAACCTCCATGTGTGGGGCAACAGGGAGACTCCCTATTATTATTATTACCTATTATGCTTTGGAAAAGGATCCTTAGAACACCTGTTGAGTAGCTGCTCCAAAGCCCTTGCAGAAGGTCGCTATCATTGGCGCCATGACCAAGTGCTCAAGGCAGTTTAAAAAAGCATAGCTAGCACCATCAGCTCAAGCAAATACCATCTTGCCTCGAAGAGGGAAATTACTTTTGTCAAAGCTGGAGAAGAACCCTGCCAACAGAATAAGACAGGATCAGGTCTTCTCCACACAGCTTCAGGTAGACCTGGGAAAGCAGCTGAGGTTTCCTCAGAGCACTGTTTACACGTTACTTCGACCAGACATGATCATCACCTCAGAGAGAACAAAACAACTGATCATGCTGGAACTCACAGTGCCCTGGGAAGCGCGAGAATAGAAGAGGCCAATGAGAGAAAGCGTGCAAAGTACCAGGAACTGGATGAGAAGTGCTGGGAGCGGGACTGGAAGACTTATTATGAACCAGTAGAGGTGGGCTGTAGAGGCTTTGCAGGACACTCACTCTGCAGAGTCTTCAAGTGACTAGGCCTAATGGGAATGGCTAAGAAGAAGGCCATTAAATCCACAAGGTGGCTGTGGATAAAGAGGGCGGATCCGTGGACAGTTGCTGCTGGGACGCAAGTTGGGGCCTGATCAACCCTGGCTGGGTCGCCTGTGTGAGGGTGTCTGATGTTGAAAGACCTGAAACACCTGATGACCCCAGGTTACATCACTGATGATGCGCCCCAGCGCATGTAGGAGATGTATCTTATACATTATGCATCAGCATTAATTAGAACTTGGGATGCACTGATGGGAAAATTCTGGACTGATAAGTGTTTAAAATAAAAATTTTATACATTATGTCAGTGCCAATGCCAGTTATTTAAGAAATTATTTATACAGTATCTTTTGTCATTTATTCCCGCTTTTGTGTCTGGAAACAATTCAATATTCATTATGAATGAACAGCTTGACTTCAGCCCATAATCAACCTAAGTTTGTAAGAGCACAATTCAGTTTTAAAATTAGCCCTCAGATATATGGACCAAAAACTGATGAGATGACAGATAAGCATCTGCTGCCACCATCAGTTGATGTATTTTGCTGATATGTTAACAAGTTAAAGCAAATATTGGCTAGTACCAATGTTCAGCAGATAAACTGGTGCATTTCTAATTATTTTTCCACAGATAAGGACGCTGACTGTAAGTGATAGTTTTGTGAGTCACAGCTCATTACCAGCACTGACAATAGGACAGTGATACACACTGTCACACACACACACAGCAGGCTTATATGTTAAAAATTACACTATAAAGTTGCTGGACATGTCAAGCATCTGCAAATCTAAAAGAAGTTTGAGGGAAAAAAAATCTAAAAACTAAGTGATGACTTACTCATCTTGCAATGCCTAAAATTCTTTATCTATGATGGTAAAAGTACTCACAACAATTATGTAAATGCAGGTATGCAGCCGGGCATGTGCAACACTTGCACAACAGCACATGTAAATGTGGTTAACATTCAGTATGAGTGAAGACGCAAAGTTTGCCAAAGTAAACTGTGTGTGGGGGGTAGAAAACATTCATAATAAACCTAATCAGACATTTAAAATCACCCTCACACAGCTAAACATTGTGCATTTTTAAAAAAAAAAAACTTATAAAAAAGCTAATAAAGGTAACAAAAGCTAAAGCTATCTAGAGCGCAGAGCAAGCCACTAGCCAGCAGCCTTGGTATGAGCAAAAGATCAAAAGCAGTTACGATAAAAATTATAGCAACATTACAAAAATTAAATGAACATAATGGAAAATGATGCAAGCCTGTTGCATCTGCGTCTGTTTGATAAGGTAAAACTTATTAGGTAAACTCACTTTGAGTTAATTATCTGTACCTCTTTCCAGTAGCAGAGCACATTAATTTTTAGGTGTTTAAGTGACTGAAAATCATATAACTTTGTAAAATTGTAAATTGAAGAAAAGTTAAATTTTTTGCATGTAGTTCTTAAAAAGAAAATCAGAACCAGCAAAAATTGACAGATCACACTTCCTAACAAGAATTGGTGAATCTTCAATTTTGATATTCCAGTCACACAGGGTAACTCTTGGCATAGACTAGACAATTCTTAACTTACATTTTTCATCCCTGCTTTTGTTCTCCTTTCGTTTACAAAATGCATCCAGTAATTTGAGTCCTAAAGTGACTCTAAACTTGGGCTAGCAATAAAAGACTATTAATCACTTTATAATAAATCAGCTGGAAGTTACACTTGGAAAATTAAAGGCATTTTTAAGTAAGTAAATCTCTCAACAAGCTTCAAGCATTGTTAAATAAATATGCTAAAAGTGTTGGACTAAAAACTTGTAGGGATCAACTTTTCTTGGCAGTACCTCGAGGCTTAGCCTTCATAAAAACAGTGGCATCTGTCAATCTGTCAGTCTGAATCCTCAGGTCTTTCCAAATAAAGTTGCATCTGAATGGCCAAAAAGGTCACGATACTCTCGATACTCTTACATTTGAGGAAAACGTCTCATCCAGTCAGACATCACTTTGAGCTGTCCGCTCCGCTTGACCATCCCACAGGCCTTTCGACCTATATCAGTTTGGCTAGAGGAGTTAAATCAATCATAAAACAAGGAGAGCTGCCAAAGCTTTTTTCACACCCCAACACTGCAGCACTCACTGCCATGTTTAGGCTATTTTGACATGGTTTCAGAAATGCCACGGAAATCAAGAGGGACAATATCCAAATGCTGCGGGGCTTGTAGCTGTCAGGAATTTAAGCATGAGAAGATCAACAAAGGAAGAGAGACAGGGGATTAAAAAAAAAAAAAAGACAGGAGATTAAACATTTATCAATACTAAAATCAGAGAAACTTTTAAATTGCTTCATGACTCATTTATGCTAAATGCAATAACAACCAGAGAAGTTTCATTTTATGTGCCATAAGCCACATCATGTACTTTATCTGAAGATTTCCAACACCAGGTTCAATCACATTTACATTAATTGCTGCCAATTCAGAATAGAAAGATAATATCCATTTGATAGCATTCCACTGTACCACTGAATGACAAATTAAAAAGCCATACACACAAAACTACATACAGGCAATGTACAGTGGTGTGAAAAAGTGTTTGCCCCCTTCCTCATTTCCTGTTTTTTTTTTTGCATGTTTGTCACACTTAAGTGTTTCGGAACATCAAACCAATTTAAACAATAGTCAAGGACAACACAAGTAAACACAAAATGCAATTTGTAAATGAAGGTGTTTATTATTAAAGGTGAAAAAAAATCCGAACCATCATGGCCCTGTGTGAAAAAGTGATTGCCCCCTAAACCTAATAACTGGTTGGGCCACCCTTAGCAGCAACAACTGCAACCAAGCGTTTGTGATAACTTACAATGAGGCTTTTACAGCGTTCTGGAGGAATTTTGGCCCACTCATCTTTGCAGAATTGTCCTAATTCAGTTACATTAGAGGGTTTTCGAGCATGAACGGCCTTTTTAAGGTCATACCACAACATCTCAATAGGATTCAGGTCAGGACTTTGACTAGGCCACTCCAAAGTCTTCATTTTGTTTTTCTTCAGCCATTCAGTGGTGGACTTGCTGGTGTGTTTAGGATCATTGTCCTGCTGCAGAACCCAAGTTCGTTTCATCTTGAGTACACGAACAGATAGTCGGACATTCTCCTTCAGGATCTCTTGGTAGACAGCAGAATTCATAGTTCCATTTATCACAGCAAGTCTTCCAGGTCCTGACGCAGCAAAACAGCCCCAGACCATCACACTACCACCACCATATTTTACTGTTGGTATAATGTTCTTTTTCTGAAATGCAGTGTTCCTTTTACGCCAGATGTAATGGGACACACACCTTCCAAAGAGTTCCACTTTTGTCTCATCGGTCCACAGAATGTTTTCCCAAAAGTCTTGGGGATCATCAAGATGTGTTTTGGAAAAATTGAGACGAGCTTTAATGTTCTTTTTGCTCAGCAGTGGTTTTCTCCTTGGAACTCTGCCATGCAGGCCATTTTTGCCCAGTCTTTTTCTGATGGTGGAGGCATGAACGCTGACCTTAACTGAGGTAAGTGAGGCCTGCAGTTCTTTGGACGTTGTTGTGGGGTCTTTTGTGACCTCTTGGATGAGTCGTCGCTGCGCTCTTGGGGTAATTTTGGGCGGCCGGCCACTCCTGGGAAGGTTCACCACTGTTCCATGTCTTCGCCATTTGTGGATAATGGCTCTCACTGTGGTTCGCTGGATTCCCAAAGCTTTGGAAATGGCTTTATAACCCTTTCCAGACTGATATATCTCAGTTACTTTCTTTCTCAATTGTTCCTGAATTTCTTTGGATCTCGGCATGATGTGTAGCTTTTAAGGATCTTCTGGTGGACCTTACTGTGTCAGGCAGCTCCTATTTAAGTGATGTCTTGATTGAGAACAGGTGTGGCAATAATCAGGCCTGGGTGTGGCTAGAGAAATTGAACTCAGGTGTGAAAAACCACAGTTATAGTATGTTTTAACAAGGGGGGCAATCACTTTTTCACACAGGGCCATGATGGTTTGGATTTTTTTTCACCTTTAATAATAAACACCTTCATTTACAAATTGCATTTTGTGTTTACTTGTGTTGTCCTTGACTATTGTTTAAATTGGTTTGATGTTCCGAAACACTTAAGTGTGACAAACATGCAAAAAAACAGGAAATGAGGAAGGGGGCAAACACTTTTTCACACCACTGTAAGATTAGTGAGGGAGAAAGAGAAAGAACGGGGGACGGAGGAGTTGAGGGTGGGGGAGGTGTTCGATCTCAACAAAAGCTGCTGGATTCAGGGTTACTGAGGAAACAGGCCTTAAAGGGCAGTTAATCTCTGGTGATGCTATGTCCATCTAGACCAGGGATCCTCAAATCCAGGCCTCGAGGGCCGGTGTCCTGCAGGTTTTAGATGTAGGACCCTGATCCAACAGACCTGAATCAAATATAGAAGTCATTAGCAGGACTCTGGAGAACCTGACTGCATACTGAGGAGGTAATTCAGCCATTTGATTCAGGTGTGTTGGATCAGGGACACATCTAAAACCTGCAGGACACCGGACCTCGAGGCCTGGATTTGAGGATCCCCGATCTAGACTGTTTTGGTGCATCTTTCCAGCAATTCTGGCCAGTTCTGACAATAATAGCTCTCAGAGATCTTCCTTTAGGTGCTCAAAACACACACACACACACACACACAAATAATAATAAAAAATAAATGAAATAAAATCCCATTTGAAACGCAGCAATAATGTCTCTTTCCAGAAACCATGACCTTTGCTGTGTGCAGTTTCATGAGGAGTTGAGGAAAAATGGGGTTCATATCTCCAGCAGAGTTCCCCATGACCTATACTAAACCAAAGAGCACAACAGTAGCCAGAGTGTTGCCCTGCATGTGTTAGATTGGAGCAAGGCATCTGAGTTTCCAAAAGAAAAAGAAAAAAAAAAAAGAATTACCTTGGAAATCTCTAGCAAATCCAGAAGGTTCTTAAACTAGGCTTTCAAAGTTGGGCATCACACAAGATGGGTATCCAGATATATACCAATATATATACAAGAACAATGAAACTTTCACACTGCAAGTGAATTTAAAAGGGGGAAAAAATCCCATTAAATGTATGCATGAAGGCTGGAACAGATTTAAAATAGACACTGAAACCAAACATTCATGTTGCAGTGGTAGCATTTTTCCTTTATAGTCCAGTCACAATAATGAAATCATGATTGACTGTTAGACCCATAGCACACACACACACACACACACAAAATACACTGATGTTCTTCCCCCATTCATATTCATATTTTTGCTGTGATATATATATATAAAAAAAAGCAATGACAGATAAATATACAAACGCTGATCAAGCATAACATGACCACTGACTGGTAATGTGAATACCACTGAGCAACTCTTCACCATGGCAGTTGTTAGTGGGGAGGATATATAAGAGAGCAAGTGAACATTTTGTCCCCAAAGTCGATGTGTTAGAAGCAGGAAAAATGGGTGAGCACAAGGATTTGAGCGAGTTTGATGATGGACCAGACGGTGATGGCGAGATGACTGGGTCAGAGCATCTCCAAAACTGCTGCTCTTGAGGGGTGTTCCTGGTCTGCAGTGGTGAGTATCTACCAAAAGTGGTCCAAGGAAGGAACAGTGGTGTACCAGCGACGGGATCATGGGTGGCCATGGCTCACTGATGCATGAGGAGAGCAAAGGCTGGCCCGTGCGATCCAATCCAACAGATGAGCTACTATAGCTCAAATTGCCGAAAATGTTAATGCTGGTTCTGATAGAAAGGTGTCGGAATACACTGTGCATTGTAGTTTGTTGTGTGTGGGGCTACATAGCCACAGACCAGTCAGGGTGCCCATGCTTACCCCTGTCCACTGCTCAAAGTGCCAACAATGGGCAGATGAGCATCAGAACTGGACCACAGAGCAATGGAGGAAGTGGCCTGGTCTGATCAATCACATTTTCTTTTACATCACATGGATGGTCAGATGTGTGTGCCTCACTTACCTGGGAAACACCTGGCACCAGGATGCACTATGAGAAGGCGGCTAACTGGTGGAGGTTTGGGCAACATTCTGCTGGGAAACCTTGGGTCCTGCCATCCATGTGGATGTTTGACACATACCATGTACACCCATTTGATGGAAACAGTATTCCCTATGGATAATGCCATAAAGCAAAAATGGTTGAGCAATGTTTTGAGGAGCACAACAAAGAGTTTGAGGTGTTGACTTGCCCTCCATATTCCGCAGATCTCAATCCAATTCAGCATCTGTGGGGGGTGGGGGCTCGCAACTTACAGGACTTGAAGGAACTGTTGCTAACATCTTGGTGTAGATACCACAGCACACCTTCAGGGGTCTAGTGGAGTCCATGCCTTGATGGGTCAGGGCTGTTTTGGCAGCAAAAGGGGGACCAACACAATATTAGGCAGGTGGTCATAATGTTATGTTTTACTGGTGTACACTATGTGTTGTAATTTTATGACAGATCAAAAAAATAAATAAAAATCAGAAAATAGGGCAAACACAAAGCTAGTTTAAACAACTTTCTTTTAACTTTTACCTATTTTCCACCCGTTTTATGGGATTTCATGTAATTTCCAAGTCATCCTATTGGCTTTTTTAATGGCTGATAGAGCCAGACACACACATGCAGCTTTAAAATGGTACAATAGTAATGCCTTAGACTTATATAGCGCTTTTCACGGTACTCAAAGCGCTTTACAATTCTGTGCACCATTCATTCACACCTCAATCATACTTGGTGGTGGTAAACTACTAATGTAACCCTGGGGCAGTCTGACAGAAGCGTGGCTGCCAATTCGCACCTACGGCCCCTCTGACCACCACCGACCACACAATCACATTCACACTTAGGCAATGTGGATTAAGTGTCTTGCCCAGGGACACAATGACAGGACACGCTCAGATGGGGACTCGAACCCACGACCCTCCGGTTGCGAGGTAAGCACCTACCCACTGCGCAACTGCCACAAAATGGTGGCGATACCTGCTTTTATATAACTGTATATTCATGAAATGGACAGAGAAAGACAAGAGAAAATGTTTTACATCTGTGCGTCTGTATGTACAAAACTGTAAAGAAAATGTTACTTTAACAATGATTTTGTTGCCTCTGATGGAGACTTGAAGAAAACCAGGGAGTTATTTTACATCTGTGAATATTTAAACTTACCGGGAAGCTTTTAATTTAACCTTGTGCACACCACTTCCATATGGCAGGAGGAATCTGAGAAAGAACACTTGTGATTATACAAAATATGGTCAGCAAATGTTGCACTGGATATTACTCCAACACCCAGATGTTTAAGTAGGAAACCAGCAAGCAATTTTACACTATGACCATCTGTAGTGCTGACCTGACACTACAGTTAAAAAAAAAAAAAAAGAAAAAAGGAAAGAAAATCTGTGCAGGCTTCAAAGCCTCTGAATTTGCCTCTCCAGCAATTAAAACTGCTCTTCCTCCAAACATGGATCCTGCAAGGAATGAACACTGGAATCTTCTAGCTCACATTCTGCCACTTGGGATAAACCATATGCAAAAAACAAACAAACAGAAAAAAAAAACAATGCACAACACACTAACTTATCCAACAGATTGAGAGTTGGCAAACTTCCTAAACTTCGAAATGACAAATCTGAATATGATGATAACTGGCGCCTGAGAAACATTTGCTCCTTGAAAGGAATGGATGAGCGTTCAGCTGCATTTCCGAGAAGATGTGTGCATAAATGTATTATACCATCCTGTGCATAAAACTGCCTTGTTTTGACATTAGCAAGCTTAATTTTCTAATGATTAAGTTGAGAAGTTGCAAAGTAAGCGGTAAATTTAGTACTGGAGCAATTTTTCGGATTGTGCCTTGGGCTTCAGCTCTTAATGAATTAGATGTGCGAAACTTTTCAAGAGGCATCTTCCATTTCACACACACTTTTCATTAACCTGTAGTTCATTCATTATTGCAGTGGGTGTGGAGCAAAGTAGCAGCCACAGATATAATTGTGTTATCGGGGTTGTGGGGCTGTGGCTAATTACTGACTGAGAACACAACACAGGCGCTTCAGACATCAGTCTGATGGAACAAACCACAATGGATTGTGACAAGAGCTGTCTTCCCTGAAATTTCAGGAGAAGACATGATAACACAGTAATTCATGACTCATAAGTGAATCACATCTTCTCTATAGCATGGAAGATGACAGAAGGACACTGAAATAAGTCAACAAGTTTTCCTTTGCTCAACTGAGAGACCAGATCTGACATCAAATGGCTAAGAACAGGAAGAATGTTTTACAAGAAGTCAAAATTAAGCAGCATTTTAATTCCCGTGTTCTATAAATCCAAAGCAATTTGCCGTGGCGATGCCGGTGCCACACAACAGCAGTTAACACTCGCATGCAAGAAGTGACCTGGCTGTGGGCCATAGAGCTTTTATGGTCTTATTCGAGTTAAGCTGTTTACTCGGGCCTTTGATGCTCTCCAACCGGGTCTTGTCATCACCACATTTCCATAAACCTGCAGTTCCTGTCCACAAACAGAAGCGTTTATAGCAAGATGTATACAGACAACAGGACAAAAATCTCAACTTCAGCATGCAACACTTAACATTCACACACAAAATTCAGTTAAGACAAACACACACACACACACACACAAATAAGGCAGAAGTAGACTAGAATATTATGGGTTATTATGGGTTAAAGTATAAAATGGTCATTATAAATAATGTATAAAACTAGATCCAGGTGTACCTCTCAAATTTATACTGCGTAGACCAAGCACATCCCTTTATTCCATAGGCACATCAATATGCCCCACTACAACACAAAATTAACTCCATGTAGTCCCAGTCCCAAAATTCCCAGGACCCAAATGATGAGCTTCCCAGAGGTACGGTATCCGTGCCCCCCCCCCCAGGGCGAAGAGTTTTGGTGCCACAACAGGGATCAACACAATATTAGGTAGGTGGTATTAATGTTGTGGTTACTGTAATATACCATAACAATATAAATCTAAGCTATCAACTTTTGGAGGCTGCAACAGCTCTTTTATTATGTGTCCCAATTCATGCACACTTATTATTCACAAATTTCAAGAGTTACCCCATGTACACTTTTAATTCTATTTTGCTTTCCCTTTCATGCCAAAGCCAGAACAAGGGGAGAAAAAAAAGTTCAATTATATTCAAACTGCTGGATATCTGCGTAGCTGGGGGGATGCCTAAAATATCAAAAATATTTCAACAAAATCTGAAGAAAAATATAGTATGTCTGCCTGTAAATTTTTGTTGACGATGGCTTTCGAAAGACACTGTTTCCTTCACATCCTACATTATCCAGATCTACATGACCACATTTCCGCTAGACCAGGTGACAGCTTTGCATCCAAAGAGTGATCTTATAAGAGCATTACATAGCATACACCTGTTGTACCTAAAAAATAAAAAAATAAAAACAGCACAAGAAACAATGTAATGGATTCAATAGTCAATAGTGTTCAACAGAGTACAGCGCAAAAGAGCACAGTGTCAGTGTGATACAGTAAAACAATCATTTCTTCCAGCTTCATTCTGTCCAATGTGTGCTAAAGAAGTCTGTAATTTGTATTCATGTCTTCTTAGCCCGCTATTTTAGGAAAATAAATTCAAAAAACATGAACAGAGCTTATCCCACAACTCAGAGGAAGCCTTCTGTTACCTGGCCTCCCTTATCTTCTGGCCAACACAATGTCTGACTCATTTCAGTTCTGCAACTCCACATTTGGAGCTCGTGAAAAGCACTTTAGACGAGACGTCCACAGCAGCATATTTCCTCACAATCAAAGCTTTACAAAAGAAAGAAAAGAAGAGCGCAGACACTGTAGAGTTATCCTCATGAATCTCTGGCAAGGTTTTTTTTTTTTTCCCTTTATCCTCCTGTTGACAGCTTGTCTGATTCCTATAAAACCCATCCTACACTCATGTCTGTCTTTCACGGAATTGGCTGGAGATATCTCCTCTCCTGGCTGACCTTGAGAAACAGTTTTGTGCAAATTTCACAAAAATTTCAAGAGTGAAGCATTCAACTTTAGGCAAATATTTTTAAACATGAGAGATAAGTGGAAAAGTGGTAATAAGAATAGAAGATGCATAAACTCTCCATCTGTCTTTCTTTTGAAAACCCCTCTGAAAACCTCACCAGCCCCAAAGAAGCCAAGCTAAACTCAGAGGATGACTAGTTTATTTTCTCTCTGCAATTTTTATCTCTTTCTTCACATGCTGTTCAGTGTCCATTTATCCATGGTGAGGGCTTCTCCTTGGCAGGAACGATCACTTTCAACAACAGTCCCTGCAAATCAGAGCGACGTGTCACATCGTTCCAGTGACAGCTAACGACTACCAATGTATCTGGGCAGACTGCCAGTGCGCTGGGCTTGGAACAGCCAGGGGGGCGGAGGAGTTGGCGGAAGTGGGGGCTGCACGCTCCAAGGAGACAGAGGTCTAGCTCACTGGTGGCAGCATCAAAACCCTCACATCACATCCCTTCCGTCAACAAAGTCCCTTACACATCATGTGTCGAGAGATTAAATCAATCTGCTTTGAGAGGCTGACTCTGATACTGTATGTCTGGAGGCTGACTGAGGCAGGAGTCAGAGAGTCCAATAACCTAACAGAGGGAGAGGTAGCAGAGACATGGGGGTCATGTGATTCAAACTTTCAAACCCGCTTTTCTTCTTCCCCTTCTACTCATTTGTGTTATCAAGGTCAAAGCGGTCACCAAAACTTTACTTTGCATATATATTTTTTGGCATTAGGATTGAGAGCAAAATATACTAGCCCCATAAATAAACACTAATTGGTAGCTAATTTTCTTAGTTCTTGCCTGGCTGATTCATTGCCTCTGGGCTAGTATGAATTATTCATCCAAATGGCAAAACAGCTTTATGTAGAAACCTACAAGGCACTGCATTCATTATGCTATCATGCAGAGCAATTCCAGGCACTGACGGCTAGTATTAGAATAATATGCATATTGGATATTCTTTTTTTTTCCAGGGGCATTGGCAGGCAGTAATAGTGCTTCCGTTGGCAGGGACGGAGAGGAATGCAACACCCCTCATGGCTGACAAAACCCCCTTGTTTTGACAGAATTGAGCGAGGAGGGGATGAGTGTTTCAGCTCTGCCCTCGTGGAGAGAGGATTAAGCTGTGTGGTCGTGCTGTCTGGTGGCGCGGCGAGCTGGTACGGTATGTTATCATGTGAATCCTCCCTCCCATGACACCACAGATCTGCGCTGCCCCCACAACTCCAAAAGCAGCACCTGGCCTGGCCGCCGGGAACTCATCAGGCTCACTGCTCTCTCTCGGGAGCAAGGCTACATCACATTTTCTGCAGAATCCAAAGTCTGGCCTACTGCACAAGAAGGACAATTCACAGACCTATATACTGTGAGGCTAGAAGCGTCATTCATGCTTTGGAATAGGACTTTCCTTCCTTCTGCTATCATGCCTATACTCTGCATGTTTTCCCCCTTACACAAAGTTTACAACGACAGCAGCAGAGCCGGGGTGATGACTTGGACGAGAGACGGCAAAACGCAAATGTCAGTTGAAAGCAAAGTGAGACTGTTAAATGGCAGCAGGTGCCTGGGCTGGGGTATCCGTCTTCCCAAGTGTTCCCTGTCTCCGCAGATCTGTCTCTGTACCAGAGATACCTTGCCTCCAGAGGCATGCGTAATGTCTTCAGGCAACAGCAACACACAAGTGTGAGGAAACCACGCAAGGAACATGGGTGGCTTCCTTTGCTATGTTATCACAAGGGTGGTCTAGAAGTTTGACCTCAAGTATTTTTTGTTTTTTGCATCTTAAAAAGCATGCTAAAATCTGGCTGAAAATTTAAAGTTCAAGACTTGCGTAATTACTATGTAATACCCATTACACAAAAATTTTTAAGTGCTTCTGAAACTTTTTTCCACTAAAAATTTTTGAAACTTTTGTTACCAAAACCGAGTCTAACAACAGGCTGTCGTATATTGCAAACAAACTTGTGATTCTGGGGCACAGATTTATTTAACATTAAATTACCAAGTGTACTGTTACTGAGCTACATCCAGCAGAGTTGTTTCCAGTGGACAAACCTCTCTGCTTAATGGCCATGGTGACAGCTGCCTCCTTAAATTCACAAATCAATAGCATCTGATTTATTCAAATTGTTTTGAGAAGCTAAAAAGAAGCCTCACTGGCTGCGTTTTTTTGCAAAAATGTGCAGATTACTTGATTACTATACAATTCCACCCTTCAATATTATGCAAGAATTGCAAAATGTGGGGTGATTATTATTATTGTCCCTGGTAAATTTGTCATTGTTTTGTTGGCACCAAAAAAAAATCACTTCAGTTCAGCCTGCACACCAAGCAAGAACAAAATGATTTGCCTAATAGAGTGTGCATGTTTGGAGGAATCTGCTGTATTTCAAGTGTTCTCCTCATTACTACTGATGCTGAGTGTGAGACTGTTTGCTGCCAAACATTAGGAAGTATTAAAATCATTCCTGCCCACTGGGCTGGAATTCAGCCCATTGCTGGACCCAAACTAGGAGAAATTTGTTTGTTTTTTTCTCAAGACATATCATTTAGAAGAACTACACAATCCAAGGATAGTTCAGGCTGATTCTCTCCACCTTGTTACAAACATGCTGTCAAACTATAAATCTAAAGCAGTCCTCAGTATATTCTGTTTCTTGAGAAACTGCTTATATCCAAGGATAGCGCCCTTGTTTATATGCTGCCGGAAGATGAATGAAAACGGATATTACAGCTGAGAAGAAAAAAAAATTCCTGGTAAAAATGAAGCCTGCAAGACAGCTGCCTCTGCTGCTGCCTACTTTCTCCTGTGAGATTAATAGTGTAGATATATTAAAGATGTTAAGCAAATCACTACATATTCCCAAGTAAATTGAAAAGATGTTTAAAAACTTATTAACTGGCAAAGGATAATATCCCTCCTGGAATTAGGGACTGACAGAATTGGAGCAACTCGGGTGAAACATTAATTAAGCGAAAGGGTTTTAATGTTTCACCACTGCAGCCAACGGATTGTACCCCTGGCATCCAGTCAAACACAGGCCTAATGCAAACAGAAGGTATACATACTGCATTATATATTCTGACAACTCACTCTTACTCTGAGGGCAAATCTCAAAGAGCTGTGACAGAAAGTCACACATTGACAACAGTAATGAAAAACTGTGATGGAATCTAGATAAGAGTGATATCATAAATCCAGAGGCAGAAACCAAAAGGTGAATTTTGCAGAGTAAATGTCAACTCCTCCCACAAGAGGATAAGCCTCTGTGCCTCACCACTGTAAGGGCTCCATAGTGTGTGCGCTAGTATTAGTATGAGATAAGGTGCACACATCTGAGAGCGTCCTATTTAATTTCTGAATATAGTACCTCTTTACAAGTGTGTAAGATGAACTTCCACCTCACCAAGCTACTTATAACGATTAAAAAGAAATTTCAAAAATTGTCTTCTTCCTCAATTCTAGATAATGGTCCAGTGAGCACACAAAACAATGTGACCCCCTCTGCTGACCCTCTTTGTGGCAGGGAAATTGCCTCTAATGACATGCTGTAGCAGAGACACATTAAAAAGATTTTTCTTACAGCGTTGCCAATTGACACATCCTCAGAAAAATTTTCCACATGCAATAAATATGGCAACCCACTGTACCGGAGTGTAGAATGGGGGGAGAAAAAAAAATCAATTTTGGCCTAAAGGAATAATCTTGCATCACTCAGTCTGAAGCACAGTGTAGTACCTTGATGTGATATGACAACTATACATGATTTTGAATTGAATCTGGAGGAAATAACCTAATTTTATAGGATGGAGTTGTGGGAAGAGCTCTTAAAAGATTTGCATTGCAGGGGTTGCAGCAGTACACTTGGGCATATGAAATTAGGGGGACAGCCATCAAAGTAAAACACGTTAATTATCTTGGAGAAAATGAAATGCGCATGAATGCATTTGAGAAAAATTAATAAGACAAATCCTAATCTATCTTTTCTGAGTCAGGTGCTTCTGGAAGAGCTGGACAATCTTTGGGGATTTCTTCAATTAAAAATGTGACACTAAAGCTCAGACCTGGTTATTATAAGCCTCACCCCACCTTCGTTTCATCTTCCAGCCAAAAGCACATTTTTTTGTTGTCACCACAGAGGCAGTCACTAATTACAACTCATACATAATCTTTTATGCAAATGTTTTTTGCCTTCTTTGATCTCCCCCTGTGGTTGAGGACAGCCAGATCATAGACTTGGGCTAAGTCTGTCATTTGAGTCAGAAGAAGAGAAGTAAAGTGGAAGGAAACCTGATTTGTTTTGATGCTTGTCAGCCCATGAGTTCAGGTGATGTTTGATCGGTTCATTACATGTAGAGTCGAAAAAAAAACAAAAAAAACAAAAAAAAACAGTCAACCCATCCAGAGCTTTAATCACTTTCTTTTAGGAAAAAATAAGCCTAGCCTCAGACGTGGACCAGTGAAGATAAAGGATAGACTGGAATTTAAACACCTATTAGTTTTAGGATTAATCTTTCGTAAGCTGCAATGAAATTGCTTCTGCACCTAGTTCTTTAACTTAATGGACTGCTGGTGATATGTTAAAGCAAGCCATTCTTCTTAATGAACTTTTAGATGGCTTATATAATTCTGAGTTTCAATGACAGATAATGATTTGTGCTAGAAATAAATGAAGCAAGTTCCAACCATCAGTATCGGTATGAGACCAACTGAGTGATACAACGCATACTGTACCTCATTTCCTTTTACACCAACATAACATTAGAGCAGGCCCCTGTGGTCTTTTCTGAGATATAAACACAGCCAGAGGCATGGTAGATAGAAGCTGGCTGTACAATACTCCTCCTACCAACAGAGAAAGGTCAGCTCTGACACTCTGGTAGAAGCCCTCAAGCTCTTGTGGACATTGGGGAGCCAAACTGGCTTTCCATGAGGAAGAAGGGTCAGACAGCCAGCCCAGAGCAAGGCAGGAAGAACTACAGAAAACCTCTGGCACCATTATCCAGTCCACAGTTAAAGGGTGGCTTAACCCAAATTTTAAAAATAAATAAATAAAACACAATACACATGAATTTACTTGCCACTACTGTCCATTGGCGCAGATCTTATTTGCATTTTTTTTTTGGATGTATGCAAAAATGTAGTTCATTTAGAAGCAGTCTGTAAAATAATCACAGCACTGCTTCTGCAAAGACATGTTACTGCTTTTTTTTTTTTCCAGCGCTGTGAGCACGGCAAATTAGGTTTCATTTAATCTCTAAACAGATCTATAATTATGCAGAATCTTTAGGGAAGAAAGAATTTTGTGAACTCTGGAAGCTTTCTGGTTTCTGTCTGTAGTTCCTCTTGTAGTCTAAGTACTATTAATCAGATCAGGCTTTGGTTGCATGCAGGTAAATGCAGATGCCAAAATGCAATCTTGAAAGCAATGAAAAGAATTGAAAAGGTTTGGGTTTTTTTTAATGCACTGTGCCGCTTGGCCTGTGTCAACTGGGATAGACTCCAGTACTATTTATTTATTTATTTCATTGTGGCAGAATTTTCAAGATCTCTACATAGAAAAAAATATCCTGCAAATAATACAGTTTCTGCATGGTTGCATGATGGACTTAAAATGTCATTCTGGTGAGAAGCAAGTCATGCAGCTTTGCCCAAGTAGACATTGTGCTAATAAGCAGTAGCTAAATGGACTGATACTTATACTTACACTACAAGTCTCGTTCAGCCAATCACATACACACATTCATACGGTGCTTTTATCTATGCCTAAGTGCTTTATTTAACGTTCACATGCACACACTCATTGGACAGATGCATCGGGGGCAACTCTGGGTTCAGTATCTTGCCCAAAGTTACTTCGACATGCGGACATGATGAGCCTTGGAATCGATCCACAACCCACTACCAAGTCACCGCCTCCCCACAGTTACTGTATATCACTAAAGTTAATGCTACTGGGTAAAGCTAAAACACATTTCAATAACCAGAAAAGCACAGAAGAGTTATAAAGTCTGACTGAATCAGTCATTTATGTCGCACAGCTAATATTAGCCACCAGCAAAATGTAAATTCTTAGTAAGCTAAAGATTTTTTTTCCCCCCATATCATTTCAAAAACAAAAGTCAAAAAGGCATCAAGGTCCTTAATTTGGTTACTAAAATACATGCAATTTCATGATAAAGCACCAAAAAGAAATGGGACTATAGTTCATTCCTGCCAAACCTTGCTCTTCTGAACTAAAAGCCAAAGAGAAAGACTTGACACAGCACAATGAAAAAGAGAAGATTGAAAAGCAAAATTCCACCGAGCTGAAAATGTAGTTACCAGGTCACCAGGGCCATCTCTGGTCAGGAAGGAGGGTTGCATTCGAAGGATTTTGATCAGGAGAGTATAGGTGTTCTCCCCTTCAGGGTGTTCTACAAATGAACATGGCAGGCTTAATTCAGTAGTGTAAGGGCCGGACTCGCTGTCCTCTCCTCTCATCCCTCCAGTCTGGTTACTGCCTCTCTCATTCCCTCACGCCACAGTGTCACCAATTAGCCAGGGCCAAGGTTTCATTAAGGCATTGGCATCGCTGCCTGCCGCCTTCTGTCACATCTCTGATAATAAGCCTGAGATGGGTCTGCTACCTGACACACAGGAATAAGCAGGAGAAAACAGCACACGCACACACAGCACGAAGGCATAAAATACAAACACCAGCATGCACTAGGACGTGTGTCACCGTGAGCAGCCAGAAGACTCACACTCCGTAAACACAGTGTATGTGTCATATGCACAAACGCCTACACGCATGCACACTTGGATGCAGACGATCTGTCAGCGTTTGAATGCCTTTTGTTCAGAGCGTTACAGAAATGAAGGCTGAATGATGAAATGGAGAATGATCGGCAGATTGGAAAATTCAGAGGGCTGATCTCAAACCAAAGTCAAGACAGGTTCAGAACGCCATTGCTAGGTATAAAAGCCAACGGTGAAAAGATGTTTGAAATTTTTACCTGGAGTTAATCAGCAGCAGCCTATTAAAATTGCTCCAGTGCCTGCAGTTTTGCAAGAAGACCTAAATGTAAGAATTTCATACAAATACAACTACAATCTTTGAGGATGATGGGGTCCATTAGGTGGTGGCCTCCAGCCGAGTGTGAAACAGCTGGCATGACAATCAGCACCTCTAAGTCTGAGGCCACGATCCTCAGCCGGAAAAGGGTGGAGTCCCCTCTCCGGCTCGGGGACAAGTTTCTGCCCCAGGTGGAGGAGTTTAAGTTTCTTGTGGTCTTGTTCTTGAGTGACGGGAAAGGGAACGGGAGATTGACAGATGGATCGGGGCTGCGTCTGCAGTGATGCAGTGATGTCGTGGTGAAGAGGGAGCTCAGCGTAAAAGCTAAGCTGTCGATTTACCGGTCGATCTATGTTCCTACCCTCACCTATGGTCACGAGCTTTGGGTGGTGACCGAACAGAGCGGCAGAAATGAGCTTCCTCCGAAGGGTGGCTGGCCTCTCCCTTAGAAATAGGGTGAGAAGTGCGGCCATTCGGGAGGAGCTTGAAGTAGAGCCGCTGCTCTTCCACATTGGGAGAGGCCAGTTGAGGTGGCTTTGGCATCTGACTAGGATTCCTCCTGGGCGCCTCTTGGGTGAGGCGTTCCGGGCATGTCCTTCCTGGGGCAGACCGAGGACACGCTGGAGAAATTATATCTCTCGGCTGGCCTGGGAATGCCTTGGGGTCCTACAGGATGAGCTGGTGGAGGTGGCTGGGGCGAGGGAAATCTGGGCTTCTCTTCTTAGGCTGCTGCCCCTGCAACCCAGCCCTTGATAAGCAGAAGAAAATGGATGGATGGATACAAATAAAAAGTAAAAGCAGCAATTTTTTCCTAGGTTTAACGTTCATTATGGATTTTAGAAATGATAGTTGAGAATGCACTCCCCACAAGATTCAGCTGTTTTAAAGATTTTGATCGTGCTGCATTAATATTGATGAGAGTGCTAAGAGGGAACATCTGACCAGCTCCAGAAAAGCTTCAAAACGGATCCTGTGGTGATATGACTTTCTCAAAATATTGCATTCAATCAGGGGCTATATAACCAAAGACTCAGCAAACAAGAAAAACAGATATTTGCCGCCAGCTTTTAGTCATCTATTCTTTCCAATGCTTGGCAATACTTTTCTGTCAATACAAAAATTAAAAAAAATTAAAAGGGATTGACATTTTTATACCCTAAACTCATTATGGTTCTCAGTATTTCTGAGCCCAGTCACACAGCAGTCTACTGTATGCTTTATCTGTATTTCCTCTTTCCAGCCAAAGCAACGCTAGTTTGGCAGTTTGGAGAAAGCACAGCTGGGGTGACGCCAGGTTGAAGTTTCCCCCCAGGGAAAGGAACCTGGTGAGTTGAAGGGGGAAGATTTTCAGATACACAGGTGCTGTTGAATATTAGTCTCACAGCAAGAAGTCTGGGCTCATGGGAGTGAATTATTCATCCTCACAACCCAGACTTTGCACTTCTGCCTTACCAGGCCACCGTTTGATGCCGCTGCAACTTCCCAGTGACTAAATAAGGCTGTGGAGCTGCTCCAGAAATGAGACACACTGGTCTGTCCAATGGAGGCAGAGGTGTCACATAAAAAATTCACTGGTATCAACACTTAATTCTGTTCACGTTTATTTGGTCTACTGTTTTCTCAAAGGGCAGTATTGTGTATTCAGTGGCATCCGGTCTATGTCAGTCTGAAGTTGGATAAAGTAGATATACTACAAGAAAAATTTTTGGACATTCTACAGTTTCTCAGCACAGACAATAAATTATTCAGCATAGTCATAAAGCTGACATGTCCTTGACCACCACTTAAGGACATGAGCAGCTTCGGTTGAATACGAGATCTGCTGTTTTGGTTTGAAATAATAACAAATACTGACCACTGTTTACTACCTTTAGTAGGAAACAAGCCAAGTATCAGTTTATATATATACACACACACACACACACACACACACAAGTTTATGTAACTGTTCTTCAAATCTTAGGCCTGCATTCGGTTAGTTATGGTAAGACACCAAAGGCTCTTGTTGGACATTTGCTTTTACACTTGGGAAGGAAAATCGTGAACTGGTTCCATTTAAGAAGAGGCACCACAATATCCAATTTATTACCATCATTTTCCTTCAAGCTTATTAAGTCCTCTTTTTCCTAAATTTGCACACTTCAAAACACTGGAGTCAAAGTCAAACAGCAGAGTTCTGCACACCTCAGCCACAGAAATACCTTCTTTCTACCCTGTTTTCATACTCGGGGAACAGAATACTTGAATTGATACTGAAAACCTGTGTAGTAACTGCTAAACAATCAGATCAACAAGCA
Source organism: Pterophyllum scalare (assembly GCA_024447675.2). Lineage (NCBI taxonomy): Eukaryota > Metazoa > Chordata > Actinopteri > Cichliformes > Cichlidae > Pterophyllum > Pterophyllum scalare. The sequence goes on along the minus strand of JAMQGT020012713.1, from coordinate 79,011 downwards.
GAATTATTATTATTTTGGCATAATTATTATGGTATTATTAATAAAATCTCATTAATATCCTTCCCTACAACCACAACTTTGACAAGCTACAGCATAAAATCATTTTTTTAAATTTTATACATTATATATATATATATATATATATATATATATATATATATATATATATATATATATATATATCAGGGTTTAATTACAAAGTTTGTCTTGCTTTTAAAATGCTAGCAAGTGGCTACCAAAATAGCAGCTTATAGCATAAAGATGGCTGGTTGCACTTGCTACATGGGTGGAAAAGCAGGGTTTATAAGCAACTAGTTAAAAAGCTACATCCCAGGTAGGAAATATTTTTCAGTTTTATCATGTGCCAATATTCTGCAGCTCCTGAAGGTTAAGTTACTTTGGTTATAGTAAAACTAATGGGTGAAGCAGTTAATTTGTACTTTTACTGAGAATTTCCAGGGAAAACACTAGGCTAGGGTACTTTTGTGTTTACATTTGGCTTATGCTGTGTGTCACTACATATAATGCTGTGACCATTACTGCAATATAATGCTGTTGCTCGCACCTTGTTTCAATAGAATCACACTTACAATTAGGTAGTGTGCCATCATTGACAATCTCTCATTGGGGGAAAAAAAAAAGATACTACCATTCGTTTATTTACACCTATAAATATTCCTGGATGCAAACATCAAGCGGTTGTTCAGTGTATTTCTATATTCAGAGATATAATTATTGAAAAATTTCCTGAAATATTGCTATAATCGCCCAGCCCTAATGACTAAATGAGTTAATATAACTATGTTAGCTTGCAGCATGCTAACCAATAGGTAGCACCTTCCCAAGAATTTATGGGATAATAGTCAAAACGAAAAAATCTAGACACACACACCTCAAAATATTAGCAGAAAACAAATTATAAATATCAAAGCTGAATAAGCAGTGTTTTTTATTTTAATTTTATTAAATTATTATTTTATTATAATATATTCTAGCTTGAGCTAGAATATATTATAAGTTAGCAGACCTTACCTACACAATTACTAAATGTACCATTTGTAAATATAACTGCACACAAGAAAAAGACACTGTTTTTGTATTTTTGTTCATTTTTTCCCCCCTTGTCCCTTTCTCTTTTTTAAGAATTTCTCTACAGGCTATGTGTAGCTGGAATCCCATTATGAATAATCTCCCTTTCAGAGATCTGGAAGTGGCAAGAGAGAAATCCTCACATAGCCTTGGGATTTGCTCAAAGACTTAGTAGAGAAGGGAAAAGATATGTTTGCATTTATTTTTTTATTTTTTTTTAGGCAAATGATAGTTTCAGCAGTGGGCAAATATATTCACACAACAGGCAAATATTCACACTGTGTTCCTTTTGGTTGTAGCCCTTGAAGCTGTAATGTACAATAAAACGGACAATCTGCAGTACAAGTGTACACTGAACAAAGTAAAACTGTTTCACTTTAATATGATGGTTTCTTAAAATGACAATAAACATGTCCCACCTAATTATTTTCCAAGTCTAGTGCTATTCATGACATTGAGGCAGTCGGATTGATGATAACGTTGCCGAAAAACCAACTCATGCTTGAGGCTTTCCACATTAATTATTACTCCTCCTTTTGCTCGAATACCAGTAAGTCTCTGAGATGCCACGCTCACTGAATTTATCCTCCCGGCCAGCAGCATACTATCATTACAATCAACCTGTCAGATTTTCACCGGTTTGTTTATTCAGATGTGCATTATTCCAAAAACATGTGTTTTCAACTCTGTTTCCGTTTGCAATGCGAAGCTTCCCCCACACTTCTAATGACTCCGGTGCCCTATAATTTCTTTAGCGTGGCAAACTCTGATTACAGGGTGGGAGTCGAGCTTCGAGCCAAGCATCATCTTTTCCAGTTATTGTTTTGTGTTTGCTCCGTCTTTAACACGGGCCCTGCAGCTGTGTGTCTCAATAGTCGTGTCGATGAAGCAGTATTTAACACCAAAATGACTTAGTACAACAGTTTGCTGCAGTGCAGCCATGGGCTACTGATTTTCAGTGAATTATTTGCTAAGGCATGTTGGCATATTAAAACAAGGAAAAGTGCTAGAAACGTAGCCGTCATCAGTCATGCTGCCCTTAACCAAGCTGTCCCAAGAATAGCAATTAATGCACTTGACTCACGCCATTTTTGTGTGTGTGATTGGAGGTTTGCCCCGCACCTAAAAACTAAAATCTCGACTGACAGTAGAGGAAAAACACGACCATATTATCTGATAATTCCAGTTCCACAAACTACCGCAAGCTCAGGGGCGCTCAGGGGCACACAGGGGTCATTCACACAGTCCTCCTCATTTTCTGACGTTTGAGTAAGAGACAGCAGTACATCTTTTCCCCTGCATCATTTCCAGCTGTTTATTCTCACTCATTCTTTGCTCTTTTGCAGGCATAGACATACCCCCCCCAATCCACCCCAAACCCTCTGGGTCCTGACAGCTCCAGAGTGACCACCCTGCGTGGTGCAGAGCGTACAGTAATGCCATTAAACCTTCCCCTGGGGAATCGGTCATGCAAAGATTTGAGCTTACGGCCAATACAAAAAGAGACCCATTTGAAAAGGAGCCAAGCCCAGCCTGAGGAGGTCAGAGGGTTGTTTACAGAACAACAGTCTCTTATCGGCTGTACGCTTCCCTGAGGAGTCTCCACCGCAAACAGATAACAGCCTCCAAATAGGCGCCAGAGTGTGACCGATAGGAGTATAATCAGGTACATTCTGCTTTGGGAGGAAGAAGTGGAGGATAAGGGTGGATAATAGTGTACTTGACTGTTAGCGGTGCGATCATATGCCAGAGGGATGCCTCTGCAAGTAGGTAAATAGAAGTTTAATTTTGCTACATGTCTCCCTCAAAACCCCATAAAAATATATGCAGTGGTTAATGTTCTCCCCCACACACACACAAGCTAATACCCTTATTCAACAGTAGCCTACCAGCGAGGCCAAATTCATCCTCGGGGATCGCTTCATTATTGAACAGTTAAATGGTCAATAGGCTCAGCCAAGGCAGCTTTTAGCACAAGGGCAAATAGACATTGTAAAAGCCAATGCAAATAACTGGCACTCAAACAAGGCCTAATGCATTAATGACTGCATGACGTGCAGTAATGTGACGGCAACAGATTCAGACTGACAGTAATGGAGAATTTTGCCCCTGGTTATACTCATAAGGCCCAGACGGGGACTGGAGGAGGAGGAGGGATATACACCTGCCTAGTGCCTGAGCCTTGACAGAATCCTAATAAATAAAAGGAGACAAGGTGAAACAGCAGTAGCAGCATCCTGTCCTCCTCCCACTGCCATCACCTACACTACCACCGCGAGTGTGAGCAGCACCAGCCTACACAGACAGCTTTTTGGCATGAAACAGAGTCTCTTCCAAGTTAGCAAGAGCACTTGTCCCATGAAGGAGGCAACTTGAGTTATTCATGAAATTACAGAAGAAACTTTGAACATTTTCCACTACGTGACTACAGCGGTAAAGCAGGAGCACGGGGAGCTTAATCTGGCAGACGCAAAACTAAGCTTCAGGCTTTGGGTCAAGGCCGCACTCTCACCTGAGCCAAATATCAAAGTGAGCGCTATCAGAATCAATTTCAATTCACATAATAACCCCTGGGTTATAGGCGACAATGCTGATTGAACAGCGGATTTTGAAGATAGGTGAGCAACGAGCCAGGGTTGAGGTCAATGCAATTTGAGCGTAAAACCACTTGCGCACGACTGCCAGTCATTCGTCACAGATACAGACGGGAATCTCACAACACGAGGAGACAACTTTTTCTTTTGAAGATAATGAGTGAAAGTGAGCTGACACCCTGTGTGTATGCAGAGAAAAGGCCTAATGATCAATTGAGCAGACACTGTAATGTCCTGATTTAAAATGCTTCTCCTACTCCTCCCTCAGTCCCCTCCTCCATCCCGTCACCATTAATAACAATTGAGACCCTTGGAGCATTAATTAGTGAAGATTTCCAGAGTGCCTGGATTCTCCAAGCCACCTACAATGACTGCAGACTTGTGTAAACATGATCCGCTGCATAGTAAGTTGTTTTTCCTACAAGGGTTTTTTTTTTTTTTTTTTAAAGACATGGTGATGAGATCACAGAATTTTTCGAGCATGCCTAACACACAAACACACTCTCTCTCACAAACACTCGCCCCTCTGCCTCTCACTCTCTCTTCATTAGGCAGCCCCTGTGCTGGCCTGTGTGCGATTCATTAGCTTTTATCCTCTTCATTTGAAGAAGGAGCTGCGTGTAATTAGAGCATCTCTGTTTGTCCGGCATCCTTTGCACAGTTACATCTCAAGGCATTATCATTCCGCCGCAGAGCTCCCAGATAACATAGCCACATCAACCGCCTCGAGAATGAACTTCAAACTATTAGTGCCTCTCAAGAATGTAAATAAAATCACTTGCAAATCAACAGCTAATCACTGAGCGTGGAGTGGCACTCCAGGGATATGATGATGAACCATATTGGTAGACTGTGCGATTCATGATTAAAAAAAGAAAACATTTCTTTTGACTCAAAGGGCTCAAGTTAGGCCTGTTTCCATACTTACAGTGTAGTCACGTTTGTTTTTGTGTTGGCTGTACACTCCAATGCTTTACCCTCAAAGTCTTTTTCTTTTCAGTATACATTAAGCTTTAATTTGAACTTTACTTTCATATTCATTTAAAAAAAAAAAAAAAGTATAGAAATCATAACTTTTTTTTTTGCACACAGTCATTCAATGTTCAGACAGTGCAGATCCAAAACATATAGTGAAAGATCCAAGGGAGCTTTTTATGGTCAACAGTGTTTTTGTTTTGTTTTTTTGATGTGACAGTGATACAACCACCTCGCTGAAACCCAACCTGAAGCCAAAACCCACCCACAACTTGCAAGTAGTGACTATAACTGTAATTCAGAAAAAACGACCAAGTGTCTGCTGGCATTTAGGGTCTTTGCTTGGAAAGCATAAAAGCAGAGATGCCTGTCAGGAATTATAATTAGTATCTTTACAGTGTCTCCATCAGGGCAGAAAAGGTTTAAAAAAAAAAAAAAACCTAAAAAAGCAGATCCATTAAATCTGGTACAAAACAGAATATTGACAATACACAAGAAAGACATTTTAAACATTCTTGGACTCGCTACTGTCAACTTTGAATAAGCAATGCATTCCGCATTTAGAGGATTGAGTACAATGTCATTTAAGGTGCATGTTAACTTATCTAGTTACTTTCTGCACCGTATATATGCACAATCCAACCGCTTTTATCACTAATTCACCAGTTGCACGAAATGAGCATCTGGCATCCGTCTCCATTACATCAACCCTCTGCACATCCTAGGATGCCCAAATTGAATCAACAAGTAACATAATACCCAAATTCAGAGTCCAGTTTATAAATAGCAATTGCACTCTGTTATATAGGTCCTTATAAGAGTTCTAAACTTTCTCAGGGAGATCAAAGCAAAACCAAAAGCACAATGAAGTGTAGCTTCAGGGTACTCGGAAGCTATTCCATAACCGAGGTGCAAAATAAGAGAATGCTGTTTTACCAAGTTCAGAAAGAAGCCTGAGTACCCCAAAGAGATGCCATGTAGAGGAGCACAAATCATGGCAGCTGTTTGTAAGTGTTAAGAGTTTACACAGATAAGAAGGGAGCTTACTCGGTATGGCTCTGTATGCAAAAACATACCGGTGCTGCTGTCTCCTCAGGCTTAGTGAAGGCCAAGAAACCAGATTATAAAGTACACAGTGATGTGCACTAGAAAATGTAAAGACCTCATATGCACAGAGTCTAGACAATGAAGTGCAGAAGAGGAAGCGTGCGTGAAAATATCACCATAAACAGGAACACACAGATTTTCTCATGCATGAGGAAGTATGTGCGATTCAGTCTCCAAAGTAGCTGATGCACTTGCTCTCTCAGTTGGGTTCACCTTTGGCTATCTGTGCACTGCTATGCACCATCAATGCATGATGTTAAACACACTTCAGGAAGTACTTTGTAATGAAATGCCGTTTACTTTTTTCGGTGCACTGACATCTCCTTCTGACACTGATTTTCTAGCATCCCTCCTGGCAACCTCCAGAGAACAGAGTCTGAATAAGCAAAGCGGAATAATGTATCAAACTGTGCGCCCCTTTCTTTGCTTCAGTATTCTGATAATAAGTCTGATGAAAGTGGCAAATATTACATAACCTTCCTGTATTATGCAGACTTCTGGTTTGGCTCTAAAGTCTAGAAATTCTTTGGAATCACTGACATTAGACCTTCACCTTTCTTGCTAATGCAACAGATGGGTCTTGCACGTTTGCACAGTGATTGGCCTTGATATTCTCTATCTTGGTGTGATATGTTGTCTATTCACCAGTAATCTGTGGAGAAAAGAAGTAATCGCTCAGTGTTTCAAGGGTTACATTTCTTTTCAAGAATAGAACTCTTGCTTGTCAATGCTAGTAGAGGGCAAGATACTGTGCAAATAAGGTATATAATTCTATAAAAAAAAGAAACCAGACTACATCAACTTTTAATTTTATACTAGTATGTTAGCCCTGTCAACCAGAATTTTTTTTTTGAATATTATTGCCAATTCTAGTCACTTTAAATGGTGGTCTAAGAATAGTTTGAATCTATATGGCAGCTCTAATATTTGCAGGTTCTTAAAGTTTCGTTTTTAAAATGACACCTCCTCCCCAATGTCTACCAGCCATGATCAGTCGTAAGACAGCTCTGCTGACAAACTCAGCAGACCCTTTTCTGGGAAGTCACATGTACCCACAGCGTTTGAACAGCTTCAGTAAATCCATGTGTTTCCACCGCCTTCATTATCATCATAATAAAAGTGTCTGAAAAGCAAAGTTACAGAAGAACGTAGACACCTCACTTTCTGCTTTGTACTATCATCAATCACCATGGAGTGTTTTTTTTTTTCCTCTTGCCTCCTCCAACATTGGTTGAAGCCACCGTATTAAAAAAAAAAAAAAAAAAAATCACATGCATATTTAATTTCATTCTCCACTGGCTCACACAAAGGAAACTGCCACCCTTCAGGACACCTTTCGGAAAAGTCTCTATTAAATCTGAGTCAGCTGGAAGAGGGAAAAAAAAAGAAAAAAGAAACACTTCATGAGTGAAAAACTATCTAAATTATTGCCAGACTTCAAATGAAGTGCTGTTTATCTTCTCAAGCAGCCAATGTGTTGTTTTACTCCTTAGTCACAGCTTGGATGGCAATCAGGATCGGTCAACCAGGACGCTATCAGCAGCAGTCACTCTGCAGTGACAAACTACAGCTTTACTCTCCAGGCATAGACATTATTCTCAACACACAGCTCACCCCAATCAGAAAACAAGGCAGGTTTTATGGCTGCTGGAAAAGGTGGTAAACATAACAAAGAGCACAGCTCCCTGGAATTTAATGTGCTCAGTCCAAAGACAGAGTATAGATATCAAAGGCCAGGACTTCTAGGAGGAAAAAAAAAAAAAGCTGTCCTCATAATTTAGAAAACAAAAACACTGCCCGTACCCAACAAGTGATTTATAGTGTTGTTTTGTTTTTTTGCTTTCCCTCTGAATGTAGAGCATCCGGTGGGCATTGTGAACGCAACAAGGAGGGAATAAAAGAAAAGAGCATTTCATCTCGACCACTGCCACCGAGAGCAGATCCGCAGGTGCACAAGGAAGAAGATGAAACTGATACAGCGTAATTGTGATTATGGATTTTGTTTTTGAATGCTTAAATTGAAAGACTTCCAAGGGACCGCTCCGTGATCGAATTGAGGCTGCACAGTCACAAGGTGCTGATACTGTGCACTGAAGTCGACCGGTGCTCTGGTTACCTCAGTGATCTAATTATCACATGAGCTGTTATCACATACTCCCCATAACAAAATACCTCCCACTGCATCTTCAGGCTCGTATTCAGCCTCATACCCCTCCATCCGTGTGTGGCTAATCCGTCACCCCGCCACAGAGAGTAAAACCAGTACGTTCAATTGATTTCTTCCTGGTTTACATATTTACACACACACTCATGCAATTAGGAGCACATTTATCGATGGTTTCAGCACCACTGGGAGGCCTGCACTGCAGCCCATTCCAATAAATCTGCCATTTGTGAGGTTGCCAGCGGGCAAGACTGATAAACCTCATAGAAAAATGGACTGGGAATACTTTGAGCTTCAGGGTAAGAAAGTTCACAGTCACTAAAATTGACCCATGGTGTTGGTCTTGCTTGAAAAAAGCTATTGGTTTATCATAAAATGCTTAATAGGGCTTCTGAAAGTCTCTGAATATGCCAGATCTTTTCCATGAAAAGATCCACATCTCCAGTTTAGAGAAAGAAGCTACATACAAACATACACGCAAACAAAATGCACAAAACAAAATAAAACAGTAGTCATTTGGCAGCCAAGTTGTTTTCTTACATCAAAGTGCTTACACAAACAGTGGTCTATCTGAATTCTGATCCATGTATCCGACTTCTTGTCCTCCCCTCTTGAGTAGCTTAACTTCATCATCTGAGTATCATATTATATATGTACCATGCTGCCCCCTACAGGCTCTCTGAAAAATGTCTGTCTTTTGAATCTGTTGAAATCCAGCATCCAAATATAACTGAAACCACACATCACACAACTTCAGCACACTCACCACTTCAGAGTCGAAGCAGTATATACAATCAAAGACATTCAAAGAAACAAATCAGACTGTTCCATTTATTTATGAGATTTTTCAAACGCAGCTCTAATTGCAGTGCCAGTATGGAACTCTCACACTGGACAGTCATTGTCCATTCATTGATTGGCATGAATATGGGCTAATGGGCCTTTTCCCGCATAGATAATACTATTGCGCAGACAGCAAAAACGACCCCTATTGAAGCTAATTTAGTCTCTGCGTGTTAAGTCCCTCGGGCAACCTATGGTCATTATATTGAAGGGGAAAGATTGTCCCGTCATTTCAGTAATTCTAATAAATCAAGTAACTGTCTTGTACTGATGCCTGAACCTTTTCTCTCCTCAAAGCTTTGAACAGAGTTACTGAAATTAAAGTTAACAACTGAATGAACGGGATTCGTTTGAGAAGGTGTGCACCTTTAGTACCTATGTGGAGAAGTTGGAATCGAAAACGGGTCAAACAGTAAAACAACAAAATCCATCAGAATTGAAGTGAAACTTAAAATAGAAATAAAATTAAAATAAAAAAACAAACAAACAGTTTTCACTTTAAAACAGAGCGCCAGCAAGTGACAGCATTCCTATCAACTTAAGCTGCTAATTTCTGAGGTACAAGCCTTCCTTTGAAAGCAGAAGTGCAGCGCGCAGACAGTTAAGTGCACATCCACTCATTTAACGCAGAGCACTTAGACAAAGGAAAGCACAGAAAACGTGGCACAATTGTTTATATAAACTGCAGTAGAGGTGTGTACACTTTGACATTATGCACAGAAGTTTAATTGCGCATTTAGGCTGCAAAGCACTCAATAAGCTTGGCAGGCAAAGGCGCTTTACGCAGCAACTGTTACTCGCAGCAAGTCTTTTGGACACAAAACCACGCATTATAGCGATTGGAACCTACGTCTAGATGGACACTGTGGCGTTTTAATTGAAGTTCTATTCGAACCGACGGTCAAATGATGACAGAAGGTCTCGGTTGGCTTAACGCTTCGCCGCACCAACAGCGCAAGGTGACATTTGTGCGCGAATCCCTCTGAGGTTAATCACGTTAGACAGCAACTTCCCAAGATCAAGTTATACGCAAACACTGAACTCCTTTAACTTGTGGTCGCGTGAATTCTGGCACTGACGGCAGCGGAGTCGCTCCGTGGCGCACCCGCTCTTTGCGCACACAAGCACCGAGGATGGTGAGAGCAACCACTGCTTAAATTGAAGTGTTTCAGCGGTAAACGGTGGCATTCTGTTTATTGTAAGATAACACGTACGGAGTATTAGTGTGTTAAGCTCACTTGTCTAGCAAAATAACACTCTCCTACAGCATTACTTTCACGCTCCAGCATATTCTCGAATTAAAGCCACAAAGACAAAATAACAGACTTAAAACGGCAACTAAACTATCGGACAAAATCGGGGTTAAACTCATTTTACGCGCATTTCAGTTCTACTACGTGCCCATGCTGTGGCACAATTAACGACCAAGCGTCCGTTCGGCACCTGCAAACATCTTCCAGTAATCGTCCTTACCTTTAAAAACTTCCCCTCGAGCGGAGAACAGCAGGGTTAATGCAGCAAACAAGCAATTAATAACTTTATCCATGTCGGCACCGCTGTCGTCGCGTTAACCCCCAGCCTAGGGGTTAACTAGCAACTCTTCTTTCTTTGCTGGAACTTGAATCCTACACCTATACTTTTAGGAGCGTGAAATCTAAAGTGTTTTCTCCCTGCCCTCCGTCCCTTGGCGTGCTTTTGGGGAGTGAGTGGAGACTGTCGCCGACACGGCTGCTCCTTGTCGGCTTGCTCCACACTTGAAGGAGCAATGTGTGAGTGAGTCCTGATTCCTGAATTACGCCTGGATTGAGTGGTCCGGCAGCTCCAGGAGAGCACCGGCTGTGTGCGCGCTGTCTGGCCGGTAGAGGGCGCCTGTGAGGCCCGCGTGTGAGTGAGAGGACAGACAAGGATGGATGTCCCCTCCTCTCGCCTGAGACTGTAGCTCTTATTGGTTTATTTGGAACAGCTGCGAACCCTGAAGTTTAAGTGTGATACTTTGGAGCAGACAGTCAGTCACCATCTTAATATTGGCCTGATTTTCTAATTGTTCTGGGTTTTAAAAAATTCCACATTTTTCATAATTTACAGTATAGTAGACTGGCAACTTGTCCTTCTGGTATAGACTTCAGCTCCTCTGCCACCTTCTTTTGATGCAAAAAAAATAGATGAACTGATGGATAAGTATGTTATATTTAATAACATATAGCCTAGTACTACCCGTGAAACCTATTTGTCAAAAACTGATCTTGAACATTTTATAAACAGAATACTGAAAACAACAATAATCATGGACATGAAAATGAACATGTTGTGCCAACATTCTTTCATCTTTATTTGTGACATAGAGGTGCTATGTGTTTTATGTTTTATGTTTTGATTTATGCTGTCTAAGTAATACCGTTTTCTGCCTCATTGTCCTCCTTCCTCATAATAAAAATATTAACACAACATGACACCTTAATTTATTAATTTATTATAACTTATCCCATATAGATTCTTATCCCAGTTCACCTTGTGTGTCCTTGCTGACCAAATTCACACATTGATCCTGTTATGAGGGAAAGTCTCTCCCATTATTTGACCTGGAAAAAAACAAACAAATAAAAAAAACACGTCTGCATCATCACCCACATTTCTCCAGCTTCAGTGAATCAATAATGATGCTTTGCTTTAATATATGCAAATATTTGTTTTAAATATTCTAGACTGATCTGAGACAGCAAGTACAGACAACACTGGGCTATTTTCCCTGCTATATCAAACAGTGGGCTGAAGATCTGCTAATGACAAAGTCAACCAATGTCATCCCCATATTGTTTTTGCATGCATAAACACACATGGCCATTTCAGTTGTACCAGCAGTTTTCACGGCTACTTAAAATGCAGGCGGATTGACATGGGTCTACATTTAGTTTCAAAATGACCCCCTGCTGTCAAGGATATATGGCTCCAGTTGTTGTTTTTCTAGGTAAGCACACAAACAATGGCTGGATCATTTCATAGAAACGCCACTTTGTGGTGTTTAGGTATTGTTTTGGCTGCAACAGTTATGTCGCCAGGAAATGCATGAATACCAGCAGGGCCGTCATGGGAATTTGTGAGAATGTGAACTCCTGTGATTGGATAGAGGAAAGAATGGATAACATCATTCTTTGCACTTACATATGCATGGTGTGTGTGTGAGAGAGAGAGAGAGACATTGTGAGTCTGTTTGTGCGTCTTTGAGGCGTGTGTTGCAGTGGTTTGCCACAGACACAGTTTTAAGCCATGTTCAACAAATATATCCCACTCCGGTGTTCCCATTTTTTTCATTTGTCTGAGCTATCCCTACAGGCCTAACAAGCTAAAACCGAATAACGCCACCAGCCAGGTCCCAAATGTGTCTGTTAAATAATGCTTCCATTACTTTTATCTATTTCAACCATTTATCCTTTTTTTGCCATTATGCCAGTACTTTGAGCTGCATTATTTAAACAGCTGAGAAGCTTTTTTAGCGAGATTTTACCCAACCCTGATCCTTTTTAATAAAGGTTTTTATTCCATTTTACTTATTTATTATAATCAGGTTTTTTAAAGTTACACTTCACAATAAATTTTTTACTTGACATTTTATTGTTCACTTTTTATTTTCTTTCTATTCTCTTGTACAGTTCTGTAGTTTTCTGGGTGCATTAGTCTCTCTTGTTTGTATAATTGCTTATAAAGAAATCTGAACTGCGCGTCATATGTTTGAAGAATGATTACCTGCCATGAGTGCTAACTTACTCTGTTCTGATGTTACCTCTGACTAGAAAAGGAACAAATTTCTTCCTCAAATCAGTCTTGTTACAAAATTGGTTCAGAGTCCCCATCCTACTCTTTGAGTGGTGCAAAAAAATTCAGTTCATCACTAAAAATCCTACACCAGGTTGCTGGCCTGATTTTTTTATTTTTTTTTATCCCGTAACCTTTCACAAGCTTTCTTTCATCACACACTCAAATCAAGACACAAAATAGCTGTGATGTTGCACTGATTGGACGAATGGAAATGCTTCCAAAATTGATGCCAGACCAGGATCCCTTTGATTCTATGTTTAGGCCTCATAGATTGGTGTCATATGACTGTAACTCACTGCTGCTGATTTCTGAACAACATGCTGTGTTACTGAGTAGGTGATATTGGCATTTTGTCATGGATAGCCACCTGTTGTCCTTCACCAAATCTATTCCCCTTCACGTCTCTCCCTGCAGGAACAGTTTACATCAGCTGAATGTAAGGATGATGAGCTAAATGACACTTTGTAATTGACATAAGTGGCAGTCTAATGCTTTGTCAATAAATGCCAATCACCTCACCCCATGTGAGGGCACTCAGTATGAATAAATCTCTGAACTTAAACTGCATTCTAAAGAAAGACTTATTAAGTCGCTCCTTGTGTAACTGCAAGACAACAGTGGTTTTGTCATTTAATTCCGTTGTGATTATCCCGTGCCGTGATTGTCAAAAGCTCAATACGAGATTGATTAGCTGTCCTTCACTGTGGGAAGTCCCTCGCTGCCAGTGATGCTAAACTGTTTTCTGAGCTTTGGCTTATGAATGCAAAACACATTTGAATGAAGACCACTGGTGCCAGTCTGTATTCAGTTGTTGTGTCTTGCAGAGTGTCTCATTAAAAAAGCAAAGTTATTGGAGCAAATAGCAATTAAACAGGATCAGCAAATCCTTCAAAGCTTGGTAACTATAGTTCTGGGTAATCCCCGGTGTACATCTGACCACTAAGTTACCACCGCTGACTGCACTGAGGTGGATTGCCAAGCAGCAAAGGATCACTTTAATTTGTTGTCATACTGGTTTGGGGTGTGTTTTTGTGCATTATTTAACAATACACAAGAGATTTCTTGCATTTCATCAGTGGAGCCCAGACTTTACTGATGTAAAATAATTCGTTTATCTATTCGTTACTGAGGAGCAATGTTTCTGTGTTTGTTCACTTGATGTTGAATCAGTGACACAAGCAGGCACTGTCACTGTGTAATGTATTGTCACCGGAATAGTAACAGAAATACACAAAACCTGAATTCAGGTCATCTGACTCGCATTAAAGCCATATCTTTATAGGTGCTTCATTTGACAGCATGTCCCATGATCACTATCTAGGACAAAGACTTATTCAAGAGGGGTTCATCTATCATGAATGCATGGGTTGTATGTGTGTGTGTGTGTGCGTGCGTGCGCGCACACACACACACACACGCGCAGAGAGATAGAATCTCTGAGCTATCCCAGCAAACTCTTTCACTGATGTAGTAATAGGTAGATACCAACAGAGGGCACTTTTCTGTATTTCCTACATCACTTTTAAACTTCACTCTGGTTAAAATTTGACCTTTTTAAAGATGGTTGCATGCATGGAATACTCAGTTACATAAATACACACAATCATACTCATCTCATCATAAAGCTGTTCTGCTACTGCTGCGAATGAAGTCACTTTATTACCAGGAATTTGGTGTTGGCTGTAGGAGTAGTTGGATACATAATCTGTACTGTATGTATTTTATATGTATTTTTCCCATCATGTGTGAACAAGAAAGTCTTATTTTGAAAAACAGAAGGCTAGGCTGTAACACGGTTCACTAATCATTCAGAATAAATAATAATAATAATCTTTCAAAATAAATCCTCATCTGCACAATCACAACAGTACAGGAGTGAGGAGAGGAGAGAGTGTTGATGTTCACAGATGATGTTTTGGGTTTGCAGTCATTTGACCAATATTGCATTAATAAAGTAATTTTAAAATGCTGATGTTTGTGTTATGACTCCAATACTGAAATAATCTTTAAAGGTCAGACTTTAACATTTGTATACACATTCACAGTCTGGGCATACTGGTACCTCTATATAAAATGAAACGAATTAAGGATTATTTTAGCATGATTCATCTAAAAGAAATTTAATAAAGCTGAGTTACCATGTTACAGTTCTTAATCAGGTTGAATGTCCGATGCTCAGAGATGTCAGACATAATTTAATACTGGATATCTACCAGGATTCTGACAGATACTGACAGTGTTGTATGCTTTGCCAAAATATTTTCACCTTGTAAATCGTTCATGTGATTAATTGTTTTTAATAAAATGTTTAATTTTTGCACATAAATTAGTTCAACCTCAAAGGTCTACTCATGAGATTTCAGCTTTAATTACACTGCATGTTTTATTCAAATTATTTGTAATTAATTGAACAATATGTCCCTCCTTCAGCCACATTTACTCTATTTTTGGAATACATTTTATGCACTGTATGCCGTTTTCCATCACTGTTTTCAAATTGTTGGTGTTACAGCACCCAGAAACCTCAGAGGAGCCGCTGCTCCCTCGCAGCCCTGCTCTGACCCGATGGAGTGGAACAACACTTAATGAGAGACTAAGTCCCTGTTGCATTTTGTTTTATTCTTTTGCAGTTCTTAAGCCCCCTCCACTGTTCTTTCCACTGACTTTACACACCTGATCCCTGTGACCTGAATGCAACAAAAAGAGTTGCGCTCTGCAGCCGAACTTAACCCCCATACCCCTCTCACTGCCACGAGTCCAACAAGATCAACTGAACAGTAATCGGCACCCAAATGTAGACCTGTGAATTTTTGCTTGAGCTTAACAACTCATCCCAGCCCCTTTACTGTTACTTAACAAATATTTAGATGTGACGCAACAGTTAATTTATTTATATCCAAACATTACATAAGATTACATTAAAAATAGATCATCTGTCAGTCGGACAGAATCCAAATTAAAAGATTATTTATAAAATTATTACTGAGCAGTTGCTGTTTGTTTTGAGTCATAATATCTTTGACAGACACTTTGAGGTAACAGGAAACTCAGAGCCTGGCTTCAGTGCGCCAAGGGTCAAATTTGTGCCCCTTACAGCACACTCTTTCAGACACGTGTGCCCCCTCATGTGGGCTTGAGGTAGTTATAGAGGGCACTGAGTCCTCCTTGTAGCACCTCCTGGATAGGTTTGAGAAGGGGGTTATGTACAATATGGAGTCCTTTATCAAGTGGATGACATGCCAGCCGCCTCAGCTTGCTCAGTAGGTACATTTCCACCGGCACACTTTGCAGGTCATTGAAGTCAACATTTAGGAGATTCTAAAGACTCCAGGAAGCAAAGAGTCTTAGGCAATGTGTGTATACTGTTTCCTTCCACAATGAGGATTTTTAAATTAACCAGGTCCTGGATCTGGTCTGCAATGGTCTCCAGACGGTTGCAGGCGAGGTGGAGGAAGACCAGACCCTTCATGCTGTAGACGCAGGTGGGGATGTGAGCAATGCGGTTGTGGCTGAGATTGAGTTTTCTCAGATTGCGCATGGCT
This sequence comes from Pterophyllum scalare, assembly GCA_024447675.2. Classification (NCBI taxonomy): domain Eukaryota; kingdom Metazoa; phylum Chordata; class Actinopteri; order Cichliformes; family Cichlidae; genus Pterophyllum; species Pterophyllum scalare. Next base: position 62,884 of record JAMQGT020012713.1, on the reverse strand, counting down.
GCCAAGCTGCTTGGCAGGCCTGTGATCTGATTGTTGGCCAGACTGAGCACCTCCAGACACATACAGGAGCCCAGCTCCTCTGGTACCTCACTCAGACGGTTGCGGCAGGCGAAGAGCACACGCAGTTTCTTTAGAAGGCCAATCTCAGGTGGAAGGCAGGACAGGTTGTTCCCCCACAAATTTAGAATCACCAGATTGTCCAGGGCACCCAGGGAAGAGGGCAAGGAGCACAGGCAGTTCATTGACAAGTTTAGCTTCTGAAGGTCTTGTAGTTGCCATAGTTCAGTTGGTGTTTCATTTAGCCCCCGCATGGCTAGACTTAGGGTGCTGTAACCAAAGTGCACTCTAGTGTGTCTGCGGATCCTCCCAGCAGCAGAGGACAGGCTGGGCTGGTCGTCTCTAAATGCGCTCTTTCTCCTTTGACTCACACTCATATCATTCAACTCCTTGTTGGACAAACTGCGGGATTGCTTCCCACCCATCGCCCTGTTGACGCTATGACTTACAACAAGATGTCAGCATGCAATTAGCTAAACTTACTCTTGGAACATTAAGAAGTTCACTAAGAATCCTGGCCTCTGATTGATCTCCAGGGTTGTTGAACGAGCCATGCAAAACATCATCATTTCCAGTGGCGCTACAGTGTCTTGTGATTGTAGAATTCCTGGTTTGTATCAGCAGCTATATTGAATCCTGGCTGCGCTTTTCCTCACCAAGCTGAGCTGCAGGCCACTGTAACAGAGCACTGTAGTGGGATCGTGGTCTGCACCTCCCATACCAACTGCCTGTCTGATCGCCAGCTGGTCCTGTCACTTCTTCCAGTCTACAGATAGCACCCTGCTCCCCACCCACTACAGGAGAGCAGGAGAAGGGATAGGATGCTGCATGTGCTCAATCAGTTGAGCTGAGTGCCATGATGTCATAGCCTGACACCAAAAATATACTGGTGCTCACACTGTCAAACTTTACATAACCATGTTTATTTTGTTAATATACCGTAAGCTACAGCTATTATCTTCTGCAGGCATTTTAAATGTAAAATAATTGAGATATTTGACATAACATCCATCACAGTCTCCCTAAACATTTTTTTTCCTCTCATGTTGGCCCCCGCACCTTTGTAAATGTTCCCGTGTCTCTTCTTAAACACAGCACCAGGCTGGCAGCCGTGAAAGGACTGAATCATCTCTCAATAAAGAAGCAGTTCTTAGAAGTGTTATGCACTGTTATATGGTGGTTTAATCTCAAGTGCAAAAGGACATGGAACATTCCAGTTTGTTCATAGAAATCTCTACTGACGTTCAAAATCTCATTCATATGCCCCCCGAGGAGGAGTCTCTCTGTATGTGAAACAATATACTGTAGCACATTTCAATTTTTGAATTTGTCTTTCCCCCCAGCAACTTACACACTGAGGTAAAAAAAAAAAAAGTTCTCAATACATTTTCCCTAAAGAGTTTCTCTTAGTTACTTCCCAGCAGCCATTTCTTAAAGCTATTTGTTCAACTCAACTTTTTAAATGTCAAACTTAAGTTCAAATGTCATAATATCCCAGTTTTTACCTGGAATATCTGCTCCACAAATTTAGTGGTATACACTGTAAAAAGTGATCCATTTGGCACAAAACTATACATGCAGACAAATTTGAACCTACAATAAAGATAATGTTACAGTTAGCTTTAAATCAAGAGGTTGAAGGAAAAATTGCAGATGAATTATCACAGGCATTGCAAAGAGATTAAATAAAATGTTTATTCTTAATATTTTTGTCAAGAGTTTTTTTGCAGGCAGCTCCTGAAATCTGGGAACCTCAGACAACACCAAAGGATCAATTTCCTCCTTTGTAATGCTTTCCATGCGTTTTATACTTAATTTAGAGCTCCTTTGACTACATGTTGGAAGTTTACAACAACAACAGAGTCCAAACACAAATGTCACACTTGGCCATTTTTGTCAGATAGGGTGTTTAATGCTCAAGAGCTGGATAAATAAAACAATTGTTCAGTTCTAGCTCTAGCTACACTGTGGGTTCCTCAGATGGTGGCATCCATCCGACCTGCCATCCAGAGGCTGTGGTGTCACAGCTGTACAAAGTGGGATGCGATGCTCAGTTTTGGTGCAGACTAACTAGCATGTTAATTGGACCATCAGAAATTACTTTGAAGCTCCTAATTAGACACTCAAATAATGGGTGCAGTCCATCCACCATCTGAAACGAGCCATTTTAGCTTTTCTTCCTTTAAGCTAATGTTATTCTAATTGGTTGCTGCTTGCAAACAAAAGGCCATATCAGCAGGGAGGAATGGCTGCTGTGCCTGTGAGGAATCCCCTCTCTTTAACATACAGATCCAAAATTAAAAAAAAATAGAACAGAAAATAAGGAAAAAGTGTAATAGGTCCACCTTAAGTGCAAGTTCCTTATGTAAATAGTATTTTACAGAAAATAGCAAAGAAAAACTTTCATCCAATCACTTCAAGGTCACTGGAGCCTATACCAGCTGTCATGGGGTAGGCACAGAGAGAAACAAACAACCACTCCCCCCTACAGCCAGTTTAGAACCACTAACCCCACGCTTGTCTTTGGACTGTGGGATGAAATCAGAGTACACAGAGGGAACCACACAAACATGGGGAAAACATGTGAAACTACACGCACACACACACACACACACACACACACACACACACACACACACACACACACACACACACACGCACACACACACACACACACACACACAAAAAAAGCCCCAATCAGGATTTGAAGCTGAATCTTTTTGCTGTTTGGCAACAGCATTAACCACCACATCACCACACTGTCCCAAAGGATAGATTAAAACTTAAAATTAGACTTGGTTGTTTACTGTGCCCATGCAATACTAAAGCAGTATAACATAAAAGATATGCCACACGAAGTTAACATACCTTGACGTACCACGTGAGGTCAGCTTGAATTTAAATTAAATGCACCTAACGACTCTAGCTGATTTAAAAATAAGTCAGCTCAGATATTACTATTGAGAAAAGTCTATTTGTAACCAATAGCACATCCGTACTACAATGGTGACTGAAGAGTTGCCCATAATCAGAAAAAGTCAATAAATGAGTACATAAGTAAAGTAAGTTACATTGCAGTTGTGGCATTGATGACCAGGGTAGGCTAAATGGTAAAACACACAAACACCTAGCAGACAGTTTATGATTTTTGTAGAGAAAAAAAACTAGAAGGAGTTTGCTGATGCTGTGCTGACCATTACATCACTTAAATTCAACTTGAAAATGTTTTCTCGTAAACAACCAATAAAAACTGAGAAAAGCACTGCAGAAACGGTTTGAGAACCGCTGCTTTAGGCACATGTTGTTAACAATAAGAGTGCCACTCTTTTAATTATTTTCTGTGCTTTGGCCTTATATTTAATAAAAGTTTGTTTATAGTGCAGTCCATGGATTTCAGTCACACATATTCCAAGTGAAATTCTCCAGCTATGTATATATATATATATATATATATATATATATATATATATATATATATATATATATATATACATATATATATATATATATATATATATATATATATATATATATATATTTCACTTGGAATATATATATAAAATATATTTCTTTAAACATTTACTAGATTTTTATCTGCTTCTTATGAACACAAAGCAGAAAATAAAGTCCTACCCTGTCATCTAATCTTTTTTAAACAGTATATAATGTGAACCATAAAGATGTTATATAAATGTTATGGGGGAAAATAGGAGCTTGGACTTGATCCTCTTTCCTTGACAGCCTTAAGGAGCCTGACCAGGACTTACAGTGGTCTTAGTCATCATTCTTCTCCCAGTCCAGTAATCAAAGTACTAGGATGACAGTTAGCAGTGATATCCTGCTCTGGGGACTCGGTGGCTGTGCTCTGAGCGTGGCTACATCAGCACTTATGAATGACAGGTTGAGCCATCTGTTTGCTGAATTGGACAGCAGAGCTGTTGAGGTGCATTGGCCATTCAGGCAGCTGCTTGTGCAGCATGTCTAAGCTTGACTTTTTTTTTTCTGTTTCATTTTGGTCAATTTTAATACCCCCACATCACAGAAACTTGTGAAGAAACTGGCTGACTGGTAGATTTCTTGCGTGTGTGCTTGCAGCAAAAAACAAAGTCTTTATAGAGCCCTCAGTTTTTTTGTTTTTTTGGGGAGAGATCTGCAGTGCTGATCTTGTGTATATGTGTGCCACGGCTAATTTCACACACAGCAGGATTGCTATATCCTGCCATCCTCTATTTACATGAAAAATGACACCTCAGCTGTAACCGTCAGAGCATCACCCCCCCCCCCCCATGTGGAAATACATCCCCGGAGTGGCAGCACGGGGCTCAGAACACATGCTGTCAAATATGCAGAAAAACCTTGGCTTCATATGCATATCCCTCATTATGGGTTAACTGTAGCATTGCAATACCTGGATAGCACTGAAATGGATGGACAGATGGAGGAAAGAGATGGGATAGAAGCAGGATAGGTAGGTTGATGGATGGTCGGACAGAGGGAATAATGGTTGTTTCTGTGACAGAGAGATGTCATCATGACATACCTCTGTATAACACACTGTAGCCTAACACTCTGTCATAATCATGTGTGGCATGAATCTTCATTAAATGTCCCTTCTTTCATTCTGTGCATGTTTTCTTCGAAATGAATTGTCCTTTCTATACCAGAGGAACAGATGTGTGGAAACAGCTTGAGATTTAGATTACAAGGAAATGGGATTTACCATTCCTCCTGCATTCACACAACACCTTAATACAGAGTCCCATTAGCGCCAAATGAGGATGAGTTATTCACTCAGCGAACAGTTACACCCTCCAGTCCTCAGGGCGACAAAAATGATCTCATTTGAGAAAGCTCATCTGGTTATGTGGCACAATAATGACTCTGGATGAGCTACCTTTAGAGACTCTAGTTCAAGATATATACTATTATCACTTGTTCATTATTGTGGAAGCTTCTGGCGATGACAGATGATATATGGTTTCACTGCCACAGAACCTGCTGTAGGTGTTTCTCTCCTGCTGAAATGTAAGGAGTATACGCCAAGACCTGAGGCTTTTCAGAGCCTATATCGCAGACCCATTACTCCTCAAAGCTGGCACTCCCCCTCAAGAATATGTTCTGTCTTTAGACAGAATACAAGACAAGATCAGATGTGAGAGACAAGAAATATGCATTACACAAGCCTTTTGCCTATTACAGTCAAAATTAGCACCACAAAATGGGAGAAAGCACGAGCACAGGGGTGGATGGCGTGCCACCTGAGCTGATAATCGTCTATTATTCAGCAGGTGCAGATGTGAATATTCACACCACTGGACACTTTCCACCACTATTCCATTTGTGCACGTGCATGCTTTCCCCCTCAGCTAATGGAGTCTGTGGATGTGGCCATGTATTTTCGTAAAAAATTGAGGATATGTCACACATTTGAATTGCCATCTGGAAACTGGCTGCAACACTGCTCTGCCTGAACCTCCAGGTGACACAAAGAAGCTACTCAGCAATGCAAATTAGCAGGGAGGAAATTTGAGGGAGTGTCCAACAAGTCTGCTTGGAGGCTGCGTACGAGGCCAAGAACATTTCATTTAAATGTTACAAATGTTCATTTATTTACCAGATTGGACACGCTGAAGTTGCCCCTGGCTTGTTGTGCAAAATGTCAGCATGGAAATAAAAGTGTTGTTATCATATTCAAGCATACTGTGAAAAATACTGGTATTAAAAGACAAATTCATAAACACTCTGCATCTTTTTTAGAATATTTTTCACTTCCTTATCAATTCTAAGTGAAACATCTCTAGTGTGTATCTTGTAATCTGCTAATCTCCCTCCCCAGGCCACATGCCAGGTATCTGTAGTTAGATATGTAGTGAAGAAGCCAGATTCATCTTGAGATAAACTGGGACAACATGATGAATAGATAATAAAGGCACCCATGGGAAAGCACTATCCGGGTTAACTCCACTGCATAAAGATACCATTTGTAATGATGGCTGGAATCAACGGGGAAGCACAGTGAGCAGAGCTCACCGGGCTCCAGAGTGACCAAATCAGTCGTGACTTTGCTGATACAGCAGATGGGGAGTACAAACCAATTGTAGCCGTGACAACAACAAGTGGGGTGATGAAGTACCACCGAGCATCCTATCTGGGTCTCACCTGCTCATTGCTATAGGCTGCTGAGCGCTAAATGAGAACAATTGTACAGTTAGTACAGTTCTACACTAATCACGGTGAGATGAACTGTCACAGTTTGAGATGCTCACTGATCGATTTGTAGTAAAGGCTTTGACCTTGTCACTCCCTTCAGTCTCAACAGAGACGTGGGGAGTGGTGATGACAAGCTTCTAGTCAAAAGATGCATTGGATTTTAAGTTTTATATAAGCTAGTATATTATATGCTAGTATCTTATATGTTACCTATGTGTTTGGTGCTGCCCCCATCCACAGACTCCTGAGGGAGTTTCTAGTAAAATTTATACATTATAGTCCGTCTTGCTGTTATGATCCTGATTGTACTTCCTCCTCTCTCCCTCTGTTTCCCCCTACATTTTGTTTCATTCCCTTTCCTCCACTCTCCGCCAGATTGTTCAGTTCTCCTCTGTCTGAGGTTTTCCTGCTCAGCTGTGCTCCAGCTCACCAAACCAACTGACTGTGGATTAATCCTGTCTGTCCCACTCTCCAGCCATCTCCAGCTACCCAGTGGCCATCAGCCACTTGACTTGCTCCAGCACCCCAGCCTGAGCCTCTACCTCTGGCTGAGCTCTTCCAGCTCCCCCCATCGCTCTACAACACCAGATGGTCAATCAAAACTCCCACCCTTCCACATCACATGCGGTTCACTTATTCCTGTAAATCTTCTTCAAATTTGTTCTTAACTCAGTTTTTATGTCCTGCTTTTGGGTCCAGATTCACAACATTCCATAACATTTTCTCAACAAAGCACTTCCATCAAATTCATGCTATAATATAAGAGGTCACACTGGATAACCTAGCACCCTAAATAACAATACATTCAAATGCAAAGAGACAATCACCATGGAAATAGCTGTTTGACAATTAACTAAAATTAAAGAATGAAATAAAATGAGTGGGCTGAGTTTGCTCAAGTATACTGCCACAGCAAAGATCAAATCAATTATTGTCATTGCTATACCTGTTTTGGAGCACATCTGATAGAGCCTGGCAGGGTAATGCAGGATCTAGCTAACAAATTTCAGACTTTTAATTGGGTTTAAACCAACTGCCGGCTATCATTGGCAGTAGTTTGGTGCGGTTTATTCATTTTATCAGTGTCTTTTGCTGAAATGCTGCCTGCTACATCTAACGCTAATGAGTATGAACCATCTGTTGGAGCACCTCCTTACACATAGACATTTAAACTACTGCAATTAAAATATATATATATATATATATACTGATGAGAACAGTTTTAGCATGGTTCCAGCTCACTTTGTTGTGACACACATCTCACATCATTGTGTCATTGCGTGTATGTATATGATAAAAAAAAAATCCAGGCCACTGTGATTTTCAGGCTGATCCTGAAGGTGACAGCAAGTGTAGCTCATGTTTGTATAAAAGGAGCAATTTATCAGTGCAGCGGAATGACAGCGGAGCAAAATAGGGGAAGGATCATTGCCAGTTTGAATGAACTGCCTTATTGCAACTGGTATGTTCAATGCCCCACGAGTGGAAGGTGCCGTGTGTGGTAATGTGTCAGGTGAGGTAGAGAAACTCATATTGGAGTTTTTGTTTTGACCACAAGTGACAGAAGTTTCAGAGCTGATGATTTTTCTGTTCACGCCACCAGAACATGAAACAATAGGATCTGACAGGCTCTGTTCTAGAAATTAGGATGCTTGCCAGACCATCACTGCCAGCAAGCCATAAATGTTTCATGTGGTGCTGATATGGTAATCATTGGACCCCTACAATGACACCTTGTGAGAGTTGGATAACGATGGCTGTCTTTCAGGCCTGTGTGACTCTGGACTCAGTCCAACAGCTGAGGCACAGCCTGAAGTGTGAATCTGTCTGCTAAAAAAGCCAAACTGGATCCAGTAGGTGGATAAAAATCTCAGTAAGATGAACAATATGAAGGTGCACTAGGTGTCCTTTAGGCATCGTGCAGCTATGGACTCATTGCGGAGATATGCCACACAAATACATTCCTCTTACTTAAATATGCATTCCGTTTCATGAGATTTGAGAGAGGGTCCAGGTGCCCAGTGGTGGCACAGACCCAGCTGGAGGATGTGGCTGACTGGTGCTCAGGCTGGCATACTAACAGAGCCAGGGGTGCTTTTCACAGTGAGTTGAAAGAGGCTGGCGCTGGAGCCGCGAACCCAGGATTCAGAAACATGAGCTCCAGCTGCATGTCCACTACCTCCCATATAGCTAAAGAATTTAGAGTCTGAAAATCTAAAGCAATTTTTTTTAAACCACTCCCAAGATTGGATTAGAATAGTGGTCTCATGGCACACACAACGCTACTACCTTGATCATGTCTCCCTGCGGCTGTAAGCGAGGGTCTGTGAGATAAAATTTGCTGGTGAAAAAAAACCCGTTTTTTTTTAAAAGCACATGGGATAGAGCAATAGAAGGACAACATTTCTAAAACAGCTCAGTGTATTATTTGTCTGAGCTTTGTGTAAGCCTTTTATTAAAGTGAAACAATCTTATGAGACACCTGTTGTTCTTGCAGGGGGTATTTATTGTTGGCCTATGTCAGCACACTGAAATCCCTGGATAGAACATGGCTGTATTAGCAGTGCGACCTATTCTTGGTCATCATAATTTCCTGAGCGTGTGTGTGTGTGTGTGTGTGTGTGTGCGCGCGCGCACGTGTGTGTTTGAGTGGGAGAGGGAGAGAAAGTGACAGTGTTCGTGTGTATGAGTGTGCATTTGTGTGTCCTGTGATTGCATGCACCATATTTTCTGACACCCAATGTCATGCAGAACAAATCGCCTATTGCTGACACCAGTGATTTCTTGTCTCTACTGCTGAGAAGTGTGTGCGGAGGCAAAACAGTTGGGTCTTACTGACGGGGAGTTGGACATTTCTGTGATTAAGTAGTAATGGCCCAGGACGTGACAGGGAAACTGGGGATTTCCTCGGTCACAGGGCAATAAGAACTGCACAGTTTGGGCCTGTGTGCTATTTTGGGAAGAGTATATAATTATTTCAAGAGTTCTTCCACCACAACTCACTAAACTAATGTTTAGGGACTCTGCCTATAAAATCCAGCTTCACTGACTGCATCGCTTGTGTTTGTGCTGAGGGATGATTGGCATACATGAGTAACATTACGGTTTAAAAAGCAAAGAGGACTCTCATTATCCCACCACCTTCTCCACGCCTGCCTTGAATTCCAGTCTGCAGATGGGCTTAACCCACTAATTGCGGCTTGAATTCCTATGGCATTGTTGCATGCCTGTGGTTTGGTTTAAGGTTTTAGTTATATTAAGGTCTGGGTATTCTAACACTTGTAATGGAATACACTATTAGCTCAAACAATTGTGGGTGTGTGCAGTGTGATTTATTCAGGAGGTGGTTGTGCCTCACTGTTTAGAGACTTGTTATGACTTGGTAGTCTGGAACAACAGGGCATTTTGAGATTTTGAGTGTGAGGCAAAAACAAAAGATGGAAACAAAAAAAGTAATTCGGAGTTGATGTTTCAGTGGGAATATAAAACAGTTATTTGTGCACAGTGGACTGTGATACTCCCGTGATTCTTAGGTGAGCTATACATGGTGCTGTGGGGCCATCTAGTGGCCAATGCTGAGACAAGTGAAGGAGGGTTTCTCTGAGACCAGCCCAGCTTTTTAAATCATCAGGTACCCTTCCAATAATGGTTCTTTTGTGTACTGGATATGTGGTGTAACTTGCACAATCTGTATCTCTAGTTTTTTTAAAAAATTATTATTATTATTTTTACTTACTTGCTTTTCGTTTTCTTTGTTATATTCTTACTGGTAAAGCAACTATCAGAAGATTTTTATTACTTGTAACACAGTACGAACACTTGATTCACAGCCATGCAGATATTCTTGTCTTACTGAACATCTGCACTAGAGCTTCCTAGGTTAACAGAACTGATTAAATTGATTTATTAGATTAATTAGACCACCAATTTCTGACTTCTCAGAAAAGTCCAGTCTCACTGGCTCAAATTGTCTTTTGACAGATTTCTGAAATATTTGTATTTTCTTGTTTTTATAACTGGTGGTCTAATAAATTTCTTAAACACTGCAACTCGGGGAATGAACATAACTGGCAACTTAACAAAGAACCAGTTTTAAATTGTTTCTTTACACACTTTGTTACTACAGCCTGTCATAAAAACACATAATTTGTCTTATTTCTTTAGCTGAATCTCTAAAAAATGATGGCTAATGAAGATAGCACAGTTATCTAGAGGCAGGAAATAGTATTTTGTCCTTAAGAAGGACCTGTCAGATACAACTGACCCTTCAGTTGTTCCATCCACTTGCTCACTGACACCTCATCAGAAATTCAGTCTCAGTGGAAGGGCGACTGCCAAGAAGCCATTCTTAAGGAAGGGCTGAAGTAAGCCAAATTCCTCAAGAACTGGACTGAAAATCAGTGGCAATGGGTCTAATGGAGTGTTGAATCCAAGTTTGAAATTTTGGGTTCAAATAAACATCAATATGCACACGGGAGGATAGGAGAGAGGTACAAAAGTGAGTGTTTGCAGCCATTTGTAAAACACGAGGAGGCTCTGTCATGTTTTGGGGCTGCATCAGTGGTGTTGGAGATCTTGTCAAAACTGATGGAATTATGAATGCAGAAAAGTACCATCAGATTTTGATGCACTATCCAAAACCATCTGGAAACACCTGATTGGTGATGGCTTCATTTTTCAGCATCACAGTGATCCAAAACACACACCCAGAGCCCAGACCTCAAAATTATTATAACTAAAGTCAACCAACAGCTAAAGAAGAGCTTTGAATGTCCTTCAAGAACCCTTTTCCTGAAGAATACTTAAAGAAACTATAAATAGAAAGCTGCCTAAGAGAGTTCAGGCTGTGTTAAAGAATAAAGCTGCTCATATCAAATATTGACTTTCCAGGTTCATTTTTGTGCAGTTGTACGAACTCTGTTTTTGCCTGTTATGTTGTATTTCCATTTATGTTTGCATGTTTCAGTAAATAGCTGCACCTATGTTTATGTTTTCCTAGCAAAATATAAAGAAATGAGGAGTGAATCAAGACTTTTACAGAGTACTGTGACCTTAAGATATTTCTTGTATCTTTTTGTATTTTCCTTTAGTTAGTTTTAGTACACAAGTACACAATAATTGCCCCTACCTAATCATGAATGAGTTTAAACTGACCAACATCAAACTAATGCTGGGAACATATTTAGGTGCTTCTTTTGAACTAAAACCAGTATTACCAAAGGAACTGTGATTTATCAGCAAATGCAGTATAGTTAAATCATCAAAAGTAAAACTTATAAGTTGCACAGCTGTTTGAGGGTAATACTGATGAATGCGTTTTTAGCACTTTACGTTGAAGCTCATCCCAGTGAAACTAGTTTCAACTGTTGTGGTTAGTTTGTGTCCAAGCAGTAGGTCTGTACCAACATGTTCAGATAAAATGGGGGGGGGGGTGCAATCACGTGATAAATGACTGCGCTCAACCTGCAAATGAATATCATATTACATAATTAAATTCAATTAGAAATAAACAAATAAATAAATAAAACAGCTAAATGGACCCTGGAGCAAGATTTTGATCGGCTATTTTACGGCTCAGTAACTTTTTTTCAAATTTTGCAGGCTCAATAAAATAAATTAAAATACTTAAAAAATAATATGATATATATAATTTTCCCTTTCACTGTTCTTCCCTGATATATCTATGCAATAATCTTTGTTGACCTAGTAATCTCTGAGTTTATTAATCGCAGCTCAGGCTATTACAATTTTTTTCCACTATGATGCCTAATAGGCTTAATTTACACGGCCTCACGCGCATCTTCACGAGTAAGGACCATCATCCCTGTTCCGGCTCTTCCTGACCCTAAAGATATGAATGACACCGCACCCGACCACCCAGCACTTCACGAAGCGTGTCGCAGCCAATGAAAAAATTGAAACTGGGTGTCGCCGCTTTAAGAACAGCGGCCTTATCCAATTAGAGCTTTACATGCGCCACCATCGCCCGCCTCTACCCTACCTCTAGCCAACCAAGATGCAGTATCAATTACTAATTCATTACTTTGCAAAGGGGAGTGACGCAGTTATTGTAGATGTATAGATACTCCACGCTTTTCTCGTATGAGCTGAATTACGTTTTTTCAGTCTTTCACGCAAAAACAAAATCCACATAAACACAACAAAGGAGAGAGATTCCCGCTGCTGTCTGGAGGCTGCATGACCATTCTCCGCGTCCCTTGAATTTGGATGCCATTCCGGTAGGAGGTTGCGGTAGACCCCGAGGACTAGATGCGATAACCAGAAGGAGACATGCCGCAGCCGAAATCACGAAAAATCGCCATCCTCGGGTACAGATCCGTAGGTGAGTATGGAACAGACACCGGGGACTGCGGGGAAGGGGACCTAAAAGGGGGCCTCGAGTTGGACACGAAGCCTGGATTTTTAGCGGCCTTTCGGGCCAGCACAAGTCCAGTATGAGAGCGTTTTGCGCCTCCTATAAAAGACTTAAATTATAGGGAGTAGCATCTGACACGCAGCATCTCAGAGCGGGCGAATGAGCGCCACCAGGTGAGACGTGAATTTGCGGTGTGAGCACAAGAGGCCTCGCATAATGTGTGCAAGAGAGATATTGTAATCTGTCTTACTGATAGGTATCCACTAGCGCTTAACCTTGATGCCATGTTGGGCAGTGCCATGCTACGCAAAGGCCAGACGGACCGACGGATTTGACGCATTTACTTTGCGGTTTATTTTGCTTTGCGTAAAAGCGAAGAGGCGCAGAAGCGCAGCTTGTGTGCGGTTAAAGGATGGTGAGGATGGCAAGATGGCACACACAGATAGCGCGACTGGAGGCCCAGGCAGCATGACAGCACTAACTACAAACCCTGTAATATTCCCACTGAGACGCGCGATGGTTCCCTGCTTTGTAGGAACTTCTACAAATTCTAAACATATTCAGCAGCATTACAGTATGCTTCGCGCGGTGCATTTTGGGACGCTTCACAGGTATTATCTTTTTATTTGGATTTCTTTTTGTTTTTTGTTTCATTCTTTGGTCACGTTCACTCTTAAGAGACAGAGCCCGACAAAAACCATCACAATGATGACCTCTGCTGATTTTATTAATTAATTTCTACAGTGACTTTCTTCATCTGAGGGTAATTGTCATGTGTGTGTTTGCAGGAAAGTCCTCCTTGACCATCCAGTTTGTGGAAGGCCAGTTTGTTGATTCTTATGACCCAACAATAGAAAACAGTAAGTGGGGATTTTTTTGATTTTTTTTTTTTTTTTTTTTTTGACACAAACCCGGTTTCACGAGAAACTGTTTACGTGAGGCGCACATATTCGGGTCCCCATGTGCCTTGTCAGTCAGTAGTTGAAACCTAAGTATTCTGGCCCTAAAGTCGATTTTCCTGTATTATCCTGTCCTCAGCGTTGTTTCTTACTGTGTAGCAGCAGAGGTGAATCTCAAGTTTATTTTTATTTATCAGGCCAGCATTACACATTTGTCAGTTTATCATTAGATGTTCTTCATAGTGTGATGAATAAAGCTGGTGCATCTTCAAAACTATGAAAAATGCCCATCAGATTCCTCCTTATTTATCATTCATCATCGTTTACAGCTTTTCTTTCCTCGTCAAGTAGCCTTAAGGTTGTTTAAACCACCTTCTGAGAGTAGGACTTAAACACAAGCCTTTTATGGAGTGACAGTTTTTTAATCCTTTATAACTGCATCAGGATTACATTAAAAGGACCAGTAGGACCAGTAAAGCATTTTTCAGAGCGATATCGATATTTAGTCATTTAAAACTCTGATATACTGGCCAATATTTTTTTTCTTTCAGACACATGGAACATAAAAAGATTTCCTTATAATTTGTGAAGTGTGGTAAAAAATAAACTTGGTTTACTGTCACAGCACGTTGTGGATTAACCATTTACGCTCTGCCCTGGTTGTTGTGTTTGTGGTGTCCAAACACTTGTTGCCAGCAGTGAAAGTTGCAGAGTGCCCTCTGGTGGATAAACTATCCAACATCAACACTCATAACACAGTTGAAGGGTGTTTCTCTCGTCTCTTATTTACTTTTTTTCATTTTCATTCATTGGCCTTTATAAGCGGAGATACTGATATATCAGGAAACAGCTAATATGGGCGAATATTAGCTATTTGCCAATCTAATAGCGCCCAACTGATATACCAGTGGGGCTGATATATCGGTTGGGCACTACTAAATAGATAAACTGTGCTCTTATATAGAGCCCAAAATCACTGACACAATAACTTTCATATGTGAAACACGAGGGAGATTGATGATACTCTGCTCTTCCAATTGTAGTACCTCATGTTACAATCAACTGAATGCATTTGTATGTATTTTGCATATTCCACTTTTTGGATTTAATTTAGTTTTGTAGGTTATACCAAGGTTTAGAGGCACAGCACGACTGTAATAACTGACCCTCTTATGAGTTTAAAAAGCAACTTAATAAATTTGCTGTGTGACAGTCTTCAATTTTGGGTGACTTTACTAATGAACTGTTTCAGCTCTAATTCATTGTTCTTTATATTTTGCTCAAGACTGAATTCCTCACACTGAAGTGCAATGTCAGAGAAAACCTTGTCTACATGTGTCATTATATACATTTTAAATAGTTTTTTAAGCTTGTATGATCAGTTCTCAAAATCTAAATCATATATCTTGGTAGCTTTATGTACTGATTGAAAGATAATGATTTGCAAGACTCTGTTGGTACCCAGCAGGGGTGCAATGTTCCCTCTAAACAAATGTGTTCAAACACTGCAACAGCTGATTCCACCACTTTCCACACTTTCAACCGGAAAGAGAGAACTTTAATCTGAGATATCAGCTGGTGCGCTGCTTGGTTGAAATAAATGTTTCTCTCTGATTGATATGCAGCAAGTCTTCTTCCTCTTCAGCTAAGAATACAAACTTAGTTTAGAGACAATTTAAAAGTATCTTTTTTGGAGCGCAGGAAAACATGCAGTAATTCATCAATGTCCTAAACAAACCTGATCCCAGACACTCCTGAGATTTAAGTCTAAACCTGTAAGCTGTTTCTCTTCTCCCTGACATGTTCGCTCAGATGCAGTACCACCTTATGTTTGTGTCAGGCTTTGTCTTTAACCTGAACATAAGCGCAGAGTATGGTGGTAAGGTTAAATGAGTTTTATTCAGGAGGGAAAAAAAACAGCAGTTCTTAGAGCTGGTGGGTGGCTGAGGCTGGGTTTCCACACACTGCTCTCTTCTTTCTCTGCTCCGCTGTGACAGCATTTCCGATCCTCCTGCTGCTGGTGGGCTGGAAGGAGGAAGGAAACAGGTGAGCAGCAAAAGTGATAATATCCGAATGAGTGAACATTTTGTTGAGGGAGCCAAGCTTTGTGTTACCATTAGCAATGTGACAAGACAGGTTTCAGTTGGGAGGCATGGAAGGCATTGTGGATCCTCATATGTCTGGGTAACTTGAGGTGTACGGTGACGGGGTTGATCAGAGAATCAATTTCGAATGACCCAATGAAATTGGGAGATAATTTTTTTGGGATTCAGCTCTTAATGGAAGGTTCTTGGTTGATAATCAGACTTTCTGACACAGTGTGTAGTCTGTAGCAGGTGTGCGATGACGGTCAGCCAACCGCTTGTCCTGGTCCAGTGTCCGGAGGAGAGCTCCTTCGGTGGCCCGCCACAACCGCAGACGGCAATGAGGAGCTATGTTGTCTCGAGAGCAGAAGGAAGTTTCGGAAAGGCCACAAAATGTGCAACCTTAGAGAACCGATCTATGATTGTGAGAATGCAGATGGAGGCAAGCTGGTGACAAAGTCCACAGCGATGTGCAAACAAGGTAGCCCGGGCACAGGTAAGGGTCACAGGAGTCCAGCAGGAGGTTGTGTGGTGGGTTTGTTGTGGGTGCAGACTGGGCAGGCATAGATGTATTCCAGAGCATCCTTGGCCAGGGATGGCCACCAGAACGTCCTTGGAAGGAAGGTTATGGTTCTGCTTTGACTGGTATGACAGTGAAATTTTACTGCATGGGCCCAGTGGATGACTTGTAAACAGACGGCTGCAGGGATGTAGAGTCTGTTTGATGGCCTGCCTCAAGGGTCAGGCTCGGGTCTGCTAGGCCGTTATGACCAATAACTCCACTTCCCAAATAGCTGCTCCCAACAACAGAGGCCGGTGTCAAGATGGGCTCAGGCTTGTCCAGTACTTCTGAATGGGAGAATTGCCGGGAAAGAATATCCAGCTTGCTATTCCAGGAAATTGGATGAAAGCTAATGTGAAAATTGAACCGGGTAAAGAATAAGGCCCACCTGCCTTGCCTGGCGTTTAGTCGCTTCTCCATTCGAAGGTAAGTCAGATTCTTGTGGTTGGCCCAGACCACAAACGGTTGTTCTGAGCCCTCAAGCCTGTCCCTCCGCTCTTCCAGAGCCAGCTTCACTGCCAAAAGCTCCCAGTCACCCACATTGTAGTTCTGCTCAGCAGGAGAGAGACCACACGGGTACATTTTGCCCTCAGATTGTCGAGACATATGGCTCCTACCCCAGTCTTAGAAGGGTCGACTTCCACGATAAACTGCTTCATAGTGTCTGGTTGTATGAGGATGGGAGGATCCTCAAAAAGGCGTGTTGAGCATCGGAGTTTCAGTGAAATGGGACCTTTGGAGAAGTGAGATTAGTTAGAGGCAGAGCAATTTTGCTAAAGTGCCTGATGAATCACCGGTAAAGGTTTGCAAACCCCAGAAAGCTCTGCAACTCCTTACGAGTTGTGGGTTCAGGTAATTTCAGGGTAGCTTGTAGTTTAGCCAGATCAGCCTTTATCTGCCCTCTCTTTATAATGTGCCCCAAGAAGGAAACCATCTCCACATGTAACTCACACTTCTCGCCTTTAACAGACAGCTTGTTTTCCAACAGTCTTTGCACAACCTGGCGGACATGAACTCTGTGTTTGTTGAGAGACTTAAGATGTTGTCGAGGTAGATGAAGACGAAGTCGTTGAGAAAATCCCAGAGCACATCGCTCACCAAGGCCTGGTTAGGCCAAAGGAAAGATCCAGTGGCTCCACTTCTGCCTGTGAAGAAAGTACAGTCAGGAGGAGTAGCAGAGCACAGACATACCTCATGACAGTGAGGACTCCAGCCAGAAACCATCTGGTGGCCCCAGTCAATAGAGGGGTTGTGAATTTTTAACCAGAGGTAGCCTAACACCAGCAGCATATCGGGAGCATCATAGATGAAAAAACTCAGGCACTAACTGTGATTGCCAGGGAAAATGGACGGGGCCTGAACAGTGAGTCACATGTGCCATGTGCGTTCCGTTTAGGGCCGTGACCTGGAGGGCTACTGAGAGAGTTTCCAGTTTTAGTTGTAGTTGCAATGCCACTCCTCGATCCAAGAAGTTCTGCTCTCCCCAGGAATTGTCTAGCGCTGGGATAGTGACTGAATGAAACCCCATAATCAGCCGCACTTCTATTCCTTTGCTTAAGGTTAAACATTTTTGTGCAGCAAAATGGGCCTCAGAGTCTTTGTCAAAAACTTGCTTAAATTTATCCAAAAAGTTTTCAAAAGTAATGATCAGGCTGACCAGACAGGTAATTTTTGCTTCATCAGAGTAGTTATCAGCGGCTCAGCTGTCTAAACACTAAACCGCAGTGTGTGAGAAATCCCCGGCATTTTCCCCACTCAAGACTTCCGGAGTCAGAATAAGTCCTGCCATGTGACCAGTGGAGGCAGAGATTCCTCCGCTGGTGGCGGGGTCTAGCTTCGTGTCTGACTTCGGTGGCTCCGTTTTTAACCTAAATACAAGCACAGAGCATGGTGGTAAGGTTAAATAGTAATCAATAGGGACAAAAACAACACAGTCCTTAGAGCCGGCTGAGGCTGGGTTTCCTGCACACACTTCTCTGCTTTCTCTGCTCTCCTGTGACTGCGTTTCCAATCCTCCTGCTGCTGGCTGGCTGGAGGGAGGAAAGAAAAAGGCGAACAGCCGAAGTGACAGTATCCGAATGAGTGAACGTTTCGTTGAGGGAGCCAAGCTTTGTGTCACCACTAGCGATGCAACGGCATCGAGCTTGAAGAAGCTTCCATCTTTTAAAGCAGGCATTTCAATCATCATGTTAGCCCACAGGTGAGTAACTCGGGAGCAGGGAGCACAGGTGCAAGACTCTGTAGGCAGAAACTACTCCTCGGATCCGCCTCTGGAGAAACAGCCACGGAGCCTAAGCGTGCACACACACACACACACACGCACGCGCACTGAGGAGGAGAAGGGACAGGCCAGCTAGGAGGCAGGGGCATGACAGATTTCTCGAATGTGTTGTCTAGGAACAATCCCTGGATGGTCAACGTAAAGTGAAGCGTCAGCTTTATCAGTGAGATGCTCCTGCTGTAGATAATATGACCCATCTCCAGGCAGATATTGACATTCCTGTCCTGAATACGTTCACTGAAATGGATCCATAACTCAGTTTTGTCTTATATGTCTTGCAGAGAAGAATAAAGATTCACTCAGGTGGATTGTACTGTGTAGCACAGCTGTGTTTGTCATATTTACGAGAGAAAAGAAATGTATTGCCCTATCTACATAAAAATGTTTTATTCTAATTTGTGTTTTCTTTTATTTGCAGCATTTACTAAAATGATCACAATAAATGGACAAGAGTACCATCTCCAGCTTGTAGACACAGCAGGGCAGGTATGACAGGTTTTATTGATTTTTCTAAATGTGTGTTGTAACATTACATGCTAATATTTTCGCTTTTAAATCCTTTTCCAGGATGAATACTCGATCTTCCCACAGACTTACTCCATAGATATCAACGGTTACATACTGGTCTATTCAGTTACATCGAATAAAAGGTATACAATTACCTCCACTTCTCAAAACTGAGCCAAATGTCTTTTATGTCCTGCGTAATGAGTTGGGCTGAAGAAAAACAAACGTTCCCCTCATTTCTTCCAGCTTTGAAGTTGTACAAGTTATCCATGAAAAACTATTGGACATGGTGGGAAAAGTTCAGTAAGTACTACTTTTAATTTTGCTCTCCGAGCTACTCCAAACCATATGCCATATATCATGCATAAATGACAGCATGGCATTTACTTTTGCCTCGATGCAGAGTTCCAATTATGCTCGTCGGAAACAAGAACGACCTACATATGGAGCGGTAAGCGCTAGCACACACCTAAATTGTACACAGTAAAATAGACAGTGGTAGGTATGCACATGGGTCAGTGTGCTTTCTTAGTTTGTGTAATAATTTCTGTTAGGTTTCTTATTATCTGCGAGCAGAAATGCAGATTTCTTTTGAAATACACCGTGCAGCACAGAGTAGATGGTAATATTTGGTTCACCCGTGTCCCGAATGAAGACAGAAGCCATTTGCACTAAGTTATGGAAGCAATACAATGTCCGTGTGTGCTTGTTTAGGCCTGTGCATTCACTGTATACAACACAGAGTCAATGGAATCACATGCACAAGCAGATTTCAAACAAATTTAATAATGTGGGTTAGTCATAGGAGGCACTGCGGCGGTGTTTTGAAATACAGCGTGCGCGTTTTGTTCTGACTCTGCTGTCGTCCTTGTGATTTTATTCTGTTTAGAGTAATCAGTTGTGAAGAGGGAAAGGCATTAGCTGAATCCTGGAATGCTGCCTTCATGGAGTCCTCAGCTAAAGAGAACCAGGTAGGAACTATCAGTGTGGGGAAAAAAAAACCCCCAAATATGGTTACATTGTTGACCATATTACATTTTGACCAAAAACAGTCACAAAGGTGGCAGTGATAACAAGGTGTGAAGTTTACATATGCTCCCTGTGACTGTGTAGTTTTCCTCCAACAGTACAGCAGTGTATTTTTCTGGTGCTGCGTTGTGTTTCAAAGAACAGGGCATCAAGTTGCCAACTCCTAGAGCACATAAAGTTGAGGTCTAGGTGACTTTAAGAAAATTAGGGACGACCTAATATGACCTGACACCTCATTGTGATTTTATGTGAAACTTTGGAAACTAGCATTATTAAAACTTGTACTTAATATTGTTATCTCCAAGTATTACACATCATCAAAGACTGAACAAAAAGAAACAATGCTTAAAAAACTGTAATCAGTAATCAGTATTCTCAATGAAGGTCTGAAAGGTGTTGCTTACTAACAGACTTCCCAACTGACTCTGCTTTTTGCCTCAGACCTCTAAAGTGTAGCATCTTTTCAGTGACAGTTATGACCAACAACCGTACTGTTTACTGATCAATGCCTACTAGGCCACTGTTCGCTGTGTATCGGGTTGAGGGTAAAAGGCCCTATTCTCATGATGACAGGGCAACCAGTATAAGCTATACTATATACTGACAGCTGGCTTTTGGGGGAGGAGAAACACAATCAGGTGACAGGTCCATTTAAATGAGTCAGTGCAAAGTGATATGTTAGTGTATGTCTTCCACTTGATGACAGCAAACATCCCAGAACTACATCTTGTTCTGATATGTGCTGTCTTTACCGTCAAGATATATAAAATATGCAGTGACAGTGGAATTGTACTTCAATTTGATTAAAAGCATATTAATTAATCTACCAGATAATAAATGCATTTAAATGTGTTAAAACCAAGGAACCCGATCAATTAAGCAGTCTGCACTGATTTATAAATCAGTTTAGGAGATAATTGCTTGTTGCCCACAGTTGCTTTATACAGTATGAAAAGAGTCTACTTCATATTATTATAGTCATGGAGCTGCAGGGTCATCACATGACCTTCCACTATTTTTCTATTTATTAAATTATATGCAGATGACACCAGGCTGCCTCAAGGTAAACACAATCAATAGTGCCTACATCAGACTGGGCTCATCAATCCTGTCTGTCACTGCCTTCTTTCATTTTCTTTTCTCACGCGCAATCATGTGTCGATGGTTGTGTGAGGGATAATTTGGGGTTCATTGTCTTGCCCAAGGATACTTTAACATGTAGTTATCAGGTAATATTCCCGAGTGTTTCGATTTTGCTGCTTTGTATCAAATGTGTTGCCTCAATAGAAGCCCATTTGTATTTGGTGCATTAGCTGTTGTCATGCATTAGCTGTTTCAGAGCCCAATGATTTGACTGGCTAAGAGTGAATTTAGTAGTCAACAATCAACCTCTGATTTATATTCCACTTAAGCCAGCCCAAAATAGCAGGTGTGCTTGAAGCGCCCACACAGTCTGTGTTTCTGAGACCTGTCATCTGGCATTTTTCATGGCCCCTGCATTGCAGAGTAGACCAATATGTCAGCGCTGTGTTTGCTGCCTCCAAGTAGACTAAATGTCATTAATGCAATATATAGCCATAGCCAAAAATGTGCTTCATCCAGTATTCTTTTAATGCTCACTATTTTTGCCACCAGCTTTGTCAGCAGAACCTAGTAGACAACAGCCAACTTGCCACATGCGAAACACAAAACAAACCATCCTCCTGTTTTTTGGTGGATATACTTCTCAACATAGAGTAGCAAAGTTCATATTCAGGAAGTCGGTAAATCAGCTTCAGATGAAGTTAGAGGCAGTAGTGCTCAACTTCAGCACAATGACATCTCTGTTGTGACTAAAGTCTGTGAGGTTCCAGTGGATGAGGAGTAAATTCAAAAGTGGTGTACTGAGGCATGTGACGGCATTGTGTGTGTGTGTGTGTGTGTGTGTGTGTGCCTGTGTTTTTTGTGCCCTCTCAGACGGCCGTGGAGGTTTTCCGAAGGATGATCCTGGAGGCAGAAAAGATGGACGGCGGCGTGCAGCCAGGAAAAACGTCCTGCTCCATGATGTAGAGCTGCCCAATCAACACACAGGACACTGCACTGGGATATCCCGTTACTTGAAGGCTAGCTGCCAGTTCTCCTCCACCTCAGCTGACTCCACCCCCAGGGTCCTAAATATCCAATATTGTCTATTTATGGCTCTGATTCCACTGTTATTTATCAGTATTCCCTTTTGTCATCCTTGTTTTTCTGTATGTGTTTGATAAAAGAAAAGGATGAGTGGTGGTTCCCTGTCTTACATTTTCCACAGCCCACCCTTCCATCTCTGTGCTCGGCACTATTGCAAAACACAGAACGTCATGGATGTATCAGAAAAAATGTCTTTCCTGTATCACAAACTACGACAACTGTAACTAAGTTAGTGGTGGCTCAATGAATCTTAGCTTCCCAATATGCAGCTTTCATTTAGGCCCTTCCCTGTTTAAATAACACAAGATAAGAGGATTATCATATCTGCCATGCATATGCTCGGAAAATGGTTAGATAAACACAGTCGTTTTTTCTGATACATCACCTGCTGTTTGGTCCCGCCAATATACAGCTCTTTTTCTACTTCATCAACACACAGTACCCACTTCTCTGTCCCTCAGTTTGTTTTCATAGCAGTTACTGTCAGCCAAAAAATAAATAAAAAATTAAAAACTCTGCATCCATTTTCTAATGTTGAAAATGTACAAATGTTTTTGATTGTAATCATTAAAGCAAAAAGTGGTTATCTAAGCAGGCTGTGTTTTTGAATTCTTGCAGTGGCTGGTCACCAGGAAGGCAGAGCATTTCTCTTTGTTTGCACCCTTTTAATGATAATTGATATGCCTGGGTTAAAAAGAGTGAAGTACATACCCTTTTTGATTTATTTAATCCTTTGTGCTTCTTTGTTAAGGATGAAATAAATTGAAAAGGGTGCAGGATTCAAGCACAAGGAGGATAATGATGTAATGATTTACTGTGAAGCAATAAAAGTTTGTTCCACCTCATTGCAGCATAATAACTAAATGCTACCTCCATGCTTTCTTTTTTCCCCAGGGAGTAGTTATTATACTTTGATTTAGTACTTGTTGATGAGCTGAAAGGCTACACCACTTCGGTTTAGTCCAGGAATACAAATTTAAAGCTGGGAAATGAGTTGGAAATGAGCATAATAGGTCCCATTTTCCCATTTAAAGATAAACAGAGAGCTATTTTTCCCCTCTAATAGTGGTGCAAGATTTTTTTTAGATAAGTTGCGGTATTTTAAAGTCAAACCTTAAGCCACCCGAAAGACTTTATTGCTCAAGAAATAACTCTGACAACCTGCTACAGTATAGTGTAGGTACGATTTTCTAACACTTGCCTATTTTAGAATTGTAGTAGGCTGACTTTGCTATTGGCTCTTAAAAAAAATGTCAATACACAAGAATGAGTACAGGCATATGCCCTTTAACTATTTTATTTATTTTTCAGTCCATGGAGCTTCAGAGTATATTTTTTCTAATAATAGCTGCTTTAATGTGTTCACACCTGGGTTCTCCCGGCAGCAGCTGCAGTCTGCAGGAGTCACTGGGGGTTAAGTGCCTTGCTCACATTGGACTGCAGTGAATTGTAATTTTCTTTGATGCTGAATTTCACAAGGTGTTGCACATGTCTTCACCACAGCACTTGATATCAATGTAGGCGTTCATCTTCAGCATTTCGCAGCTCTCCAGAGCCATGCATTTCTGGTAATGGCCATCTAAGAAGGCAACATGAAAAGGTTGGATTTCCTTGTGTGAACATTTACACAGTTCACACACACTTGACAGTCTCCATGATTATACGAAGAAGTTGTATCTCTGCTTTATGTGACCTTGTACTGTGGAAAATGGATCAGTCATATTTGTGTATATTTAAGATAAATTGATACTTGTGCCCCTTTCCATATTGGGATAAATATAAAACGAGAAACTCACATGGTGCTCTAAGGAAGTTGGCAGCGGCGCACCCGTTCTTTTCTGGTTTACATGTTTCTACACTGAGCTCACAGCTACCTCCAGCCTTTTTTGGGACACAGCGGTGGCAGTTTAGGGCTTCACCTGGAAACCAAAAAAATAGTGAGGAAATTTCAGAAGATTTAATTTAGATGTTAAAGAGGAAGGAGCCAAACGCTATGTTATTGTCTTGTGACCATCGCAAGTAAGTCAACTGTATGTCCTTCACGCCTTTGAGATAATTCCCAAAATCTGCTGGTTTGCTTAGGATGCAGTTGACTGCAGTAAAGACAGTAAAGAGAAAATGGTGCTCAGTGTTGCACAGCAGCAGAGGTTGTGTTTATACAGTGGAGAATCAGTGACAGACTCACCAGCTGCAAATAACAGGGCGACAGAAAGAGCCAAGACCAACAGCTTCATTGTTCTGTTCAGCGCTGCAGCCTATGCAAGATAAAGCACAGATTTGATAACATGCACACAAAGTGCTTTCAAAACTTTAAATTCCATGCCTGGATATTCATACAATTTTCATTTTTAAAATTCATTTTAAGTCTTTCCCTGTACTGAGTACTGATTAACGGTGACATAAGAAAGTCTTTCTAAAGGTGACTCACACATGAGTTCAAAAAACTGATTTTAAATATATAGTTTAAACAGGTGTCCATGCATGCTCATAGACAGTATTTACATTTGGCAGCACATACATGATCCCAAAATCAAGCTATTAAACATATTCCCCCCAAAAAACGCAGACAAGATCCAAAACACAAATCGTATCCATCCAAAAGCAGTCTGTTACATACAAACATACCTTTCTGTATGTCTGCCTTGGTTTCTCCTAATGACTGAGGTGACTTCAACATTCTCTCTTTATATACCCTTTCATACTTTGCACTGTCATGGTAACATCCCATTAAGCCCCGTGGCTCTCTTAAGTCTATATACTTAGCATCTCACTCGCCCTGAGTACACTGTGTTCAGGGGTCAGTTTCTCAATCCTCAGATTCTTTCATTATGCAAGAGTTGCATGCCTTTTATCCACTGCTGCACAGTCTGTAATTCATGAAAATTGCTAATAGCAATGTGAAAATATGTTACAGCCCCAAATACACATTTATTTAATAATAAAAACACAAGGAATAAGAGGAATCAAGAGTCACAGGCACATCATGTTTGTTTAAGGTAGATCATGTCCAATCTTTAAGAAGTAGTACCTTTATCTAAGTGCTCTTTAACGAGCATTTGACCAGACAGGATTTGATTCATATCAGAACATTAAGAAGGCACCGATGTGAAGCTGCGCTTGATATAAATCTAATGAAAGAAAAGCAAATGGCTGAACACTCACCTGCTGTTAAACAATGACAGTAAATGCCTTTAAGTCCTTCAGAGCTGGTGCTTAGAAAACTAAAATATCTTATGTAGCGCAAATTATTTCATCCATTCAGTTCTACCTACAGTACGACCAGATCAAAATACATCTATTCAGAGTTGAAAAGCTGGTGACAAATATGCTTTACAACAATGCAATACCCTGCATAGCATCCAGAGATTGTCTGGTCTGACTCTCACAAACAGTGAAAAAAAAAAAAAAAGTTGTATGCTTTAATGTAAGACATTTGGGCTGCTCTGCTCACACTTTTACCATTAAAACTCATTTTACAATGGATACTAGTCAATACTTCCAGTCTGACTAGGACCACATCCCAGAGGACTGATTTATTGTTTCCATTGAGCCAACCTTGTTCTTTCACCTCTGCTTTAACTTTCCCCTCTCTGTTTTTGTTTTTCTCCCCATCTCCCCTCATCTGGACACAACCCAAATATTACTCTGCAACCCCCGCCTCAGTGCAGCATCACTCTCAAAGCCCAATCAAAGCAAAATCTCTCTGCTACCATTGTCTCGCTCTCCCAAGCCAAACTCCAATATCAGCACTGGCACATGTAAGGGAAACTGTCCATGTGGCAAAATATCTAAACCCCCCCATTGTTGTGCTTTTGTTGCCTCTCTCTCGCGATACCGCCGCACTATGTGCAGTCAGTATATATCTGGGAGTCCAAATTTTTCCACTCCTATACTGTGTGAGTATTTTGGAACAGCCAACAGTGGAAAATGTCTCAGTACTCAGGAAAGGTGAGTACCACAACAAGACATTTCCCAAATCTAGGCTGGTGTTTCACAACCAAAGTTAATCACAAACACGTTCATCTTGATGACCTGTCCAAACTTTGCTATTTATTGACGAACTGTTAGACGTAAAAAGAAAAAAAAACAAAACAAAACTTTTTGCAACATCTTCGCTGTTTATTAAGAAGAAATACTCGAGTCTTCACTGTTGTTATGAAACTAGATTGTGTTCTATGAGGGGAAATGTTTCACTGGGAGGAAGCTGGAGATCTGCAGCGACTGCGACAACTTCCAAGACCGAGGGTTCATGAACAGAGTGAACTCTGTCCGTGTGGAGAGCGGGGCCTTCGTCTGCTTCGACCACCCAGACTTCAAGGGCCAACAGTATATTCTGGAGCATGGAGAGTACCCTGAATTCCAGCGCTGGAATGCCCACAATGATCACATGGGCTCTTGCAGACCAATCAGGATGGTAAGAGTTTGTGCGTGTGCGAGAGAGAGAGAGAGAGAGCGACCCCAGGGACAGACAAATATTTGGTTTAAAAAAAACCCAAAACAGGCAGACTGGCACATGTGTGGCCTCGTTTGTGCACCTCTGTTTGTTCAAAGTAATAATGTTGGAACTACTTTTGCAGAACACACATATTCCAAGAAACTTTTAGGCTTTTACAGCTCATACTTACATAATCAGCTGAAAGAACTGCACTTACATTTCATCCTCCACATCTCCTAACCTCTAGATTTCTATAGGTGCAAGTGTTTTGTGCCCACAATACAGCTCAGTCCCATAAAGGAGGAAGCCTTGGTCGTTTGCGGAGAGCTGAAGTCAAACGCTGTTGACTCAGTGATCACTCATGTCATTATCCTCCCAGCATGGAGAGCACTACAGGATGGAGCTGTTCGAGGCGGACAACTTTGCTGGCCAGGGTGTGGAGCTGTGTGACGACTGTCCATTTCTCCAAGCACGAGGCTTGACCAAGAACTGCATCAACTCCATCAAAGTTTATGGAGACGGGGCGTACGTATCTCTGAGGCCATGTATAGTCTTTGATTTAACTGTGAGGGGAGCACATCAGACTTTCCAACCTGTCCTGAAACATTTTACTTCACTGTGCTTAAGTAATGAACTAAACTTTGATGAAAAGGCCCACTTGTGTGACTGAACTGTTACAGGGTCATTTCACACGACGCGCATTTTCTCACTGGCCTTTTGTTGTACTTAACCATGCAGATGGTTACATAAACAGCAGTGAGGGCAAATTATCTGCCAGTGTAGAAAACAAACAGGATGGGTTAAAAGAAAAATAGAGGAGAACATGCAGCTAAAGTCCAGTGCGGCTTTTAATTAAGGCAAACTTTCCTAGGTGCCAGACCAATACGTCTGACCATATTGAAACTCGCACAGAAAATGTCAAAGTCTTTACCAGCATAACAGCAAACAGTTATGTCATCACCTTAAGTAATTAAATGCACTCTCGTCATTTTAATAGGGACTAATTCTTTGATTCTTTAAAAACTGTTCACAGTAAAGTCTTTCATGTGGTTTTGCATTAAAAAATATATATCACAAAAGATTATATATATACACAAAACACTCACTACATACACTTTGACCAAAAAAATAAATCTGAATTTAAAGTAACAAAAGAAAAAACTTAACAAAAGGTTGAGTAAAGGAATGTATTGGGGAGCGGAAAAAGAGCAATGCTTCATTTAATCCCCAGGTTCAAATTCAGCATAGAGCCTTTGATAGAGACAATTTAGGATGTCTGTTTCTCCCACTTCCTACATCCTGCTGGTTGTCTCTTCAGTGCTTTATTGGAGGAATCATTACACAACAAATATTACATTACAAAGAGAAAATCCTAAAATCAGATTTCCTAAAACCCCAGCAAATCCAAGCAAAACTGTCTGCACTGAGTGATCTCTGCAGAGGCAAAGGAGAAAATGTTGGGATTTTTTTTTTATGTCTTTAATCCTTTAACATCAACCAAATCTGAATATTTTCTGACAATGCTGTGTAAACTTATATTCTATGCATTCATTTATTGTATATTTGATATTATTTGATGGATTTACTTTTATTTATTTACTACTACTTAACAGGTGGGTGTTGTACGAGGAGCCTAACTACCGCGGTCGCATGTACATAGTGGAAAGAGGAAACTACTGCACTCACACGGAGTGGCAGGCCGAGAACCCCAACATCCAGTCTGTTCGCAGGGTTGCGAACTACTTCTAAAAACCCCTCTCGCTATTGCCGTCAGTGTGACTGCAGGGAAAGGTTCAGCTGCACTGTCAAGTCACCTCACACATGGCTCTGTGGGGCTATAATAAAGATGAAGAAAATGTTTGACGCTGCTTGTTGTTTTATTTTTGTACTGAATTATTTAAAGGTTCAAATAAAGTAGTGATCCTACAGCATCTTCAATCTTATTTTGATTTATTATTTTCTCCCTTTAATGCTCGGTCAGTGTGCAGCTCCTAACTTAACCATCGTATTTCATTGTAGACATGGCTACAGGGTATGATTCAGGTAATTGCTTTAAGTGCTTTGCTTTCCCTTATACTAATGGATCCAATGCAAAGTTATGTAAGATATTCTAAATACCAGTCCCACACAGATTAATAGATGTATGTGAATTGTATTTATCCAGGGGGGCAATTAAATTGTTGTAAAAGCTTGAAAAAAACCCAATAAACTTACAGCCTGATAATCAACTTTAGAAAATACTCTAATAAAAATGCTCAGTTTTTTGGCACCTACACAGGTGAATGGTCTGTAGAGTCCGTGCTGAACCAGAGAAACTGTGTGTCCTTCCTACATATACAGTGTATAAATCAAAAGAGAAAGAGAGATTTTGCACAGAGCGGCTGTGCCTGCACTTGGGAGCTCTGCTACCACCTAGTGTCATCTGCCTGTTTTACTGCAGAGCATTGACACTCAGCTCAGGGTTCTCTAAGGATAGCGGCATCATTAACACCTGAGATTAATCTGCTACATGCTTTGTATAATGTGTACAATGATGAAATGAAAAAAAGAACAGGAAACACAATTTCTATTCAAAAGCTCTTTTGTAGTTTTCTGGTACCTTGTAGTTTTATCTTGCAGATTTATCGTGCAGATTTTACATATTTAATGTATTTTACGCTATGGACAATGGAACACAATCGGTGAAAGGCTGCTATACTGTGTAATTACCAGTCTTTTGTAACACTGTGAGCTCATAGTTTCATGCTTTTAATGTGCCAGTGTATCATTTTCCAGATGTTCTCATTCTTCTACAAATGTCACACCAGGGCTGTGGCTGGTGGACCTTTAATGAGCACTCATGTGCTTTCTCTTCCAACTGTCATGACAACAGAACATCTATCTTTACAAGGTTTCACTCTCGGCCTCTATTGAGTTACGGGGTCAATACAGGATAGCTTAATGAGGAAATGCTTTGTCTTGAGTTACACTGAACAACACTAGTTTAAGGGCGATTACCTATGGCTAACCCTATTCCTAAGCCATTTGCTGCATAAATTGGCTGAGTGTCACCAACATGCCATTAGTCTGGATGTCAAAGTAGGAGGAAGAGTAGAGGGGCCGCTCAGGAAAGCTTAATGGCATTTTAACAATGTCACTGTTGATTTTCTGTGATGAGGGGACTATTTATTTTGCACAAAAGACCTCAATTTTGAGAAAGTGTGCTTTAAATGCTAGAAAGGAAACTATGCACCTTTCTATTTGATCAGAATAGATAACCATTCTGCGATAAGTACACCTTGACTGTTTGCTCTAATGGAGGCACACATTTCTTCTTCAGTAGGAAGATGATAAAAGAGAAGTGGGATATGTAGTGAACTCTAATCTTTTTGAGGGGAATGCTTCTCAGCTGTCTGTTGGCTTGAATACTTAATGAACTGACCACTCCTTTGACACTAAACACCATTTTTTTAAATGCAATGTTACAGATTATTGCAGTTTATGGATAAAATTATAGCTGGAGCTATTAAAAGAAAATCATATTTGGACACTAAGGAAGATTTTTTAACACACGCCGTAAATAAAAGGCTTGGCGATACATTATGCACTACGGTTTGGCTCTATCTTCTGTATGTACGTTATATTAATACTGTGTGATGGTAAAATGAGTAATTAGAACGAATACATTTTAAATAGCATTTATTGCATCATGTTGTTCCAAATTAGGTCAGCTATTTTTAGCACTGCAACTTATGCATAAAATATCATACAGACAGAATTTAAGTGGCTACTTGTGGGGATGTAAAAGCTATTTGTCACACTGACACAGAGGACGGTGTGGTCTATTATGCAAATAGCAGTAAAAGATCATTTTAATTTGAGCTGGCTTCCTTTAACATTCATAGGCTTTAGCTAATAACTGTTAAAAAAAAGATTAATTTCTCAGCTGTGTATTTTTTAAAGAGCGCAAACACATTGTATTCTTACCGATAACCGCAACTGCATTAATCAATTAGCCTCGAAATAACTATAACTATGATTTAAACGCGAGGCTGACTATTAAGATCCCCAAAGTAGTCTGTTCAATCCAAACCCCGACCCGCAGAAAGTGCAAGTCTTGTGTGGGCTTGGAGCCGGGACAAACGCTGGCGTGGAAAACACACACCTCTCTCCCGCATTTGTATTTCTACCGTCATGTGTGTAAAAAATGTGACAATTATCGACAGGAAGCCAGAATAAAGTCATTTCAGGCGTGCATCTGCGGTGTCGTGTTAAGGTCACTCGCTGGCTGCCTGAATTCCCCTCTTTGTGTTTATACATCCGGGTTTCCCTGTTTGCAGCCCATTCCCCATTTAGAAGCCATTTTGGACACAGATCAGTAACATGCATGTAAACCCCGACCGACCTCCCGACGCAGCGGTGCTACTATTCAAGTGAATAACCTTAAAAAACAGGGCTGAGCTTCTGTCTCCGGTGTTTTATCGGCTTCCCATTCGGTTTTTGGATCCACTTCCGACGCGAAATGAAGCACCTCTTAATGGAATAACAACCTGGCAGTCAATTAATCGCCCTATCTTTTCTTGCAACATTGTTGCAGCGTCGCGGCTATTGACACGCGCTGTGGCTGTGCTGCTGGTGGTGGTGGTGGCTAGGCTGCTGGAGGGACCGGAGGCCTGTGGTCGTTTTGATCCTGGACTGATGTTTTGGGCCACCTGAGTTTTAATGTTCGCGACGGAAAGCGGGGGAAATCTCTGTCCTGTATTTAAAACGGAACATGTCTTTTTCATGGCTGACTTGTTCACTTCTTCTGGGAACTTTATGCGCAGGTAAGCCGCCGTTGTTGGTTCCGAATTTGCAACAGTTTTGCCGAGCAGCTTGTCACATTGTTTTTGTGTGTGTGCTTGTGAGGGAGAGTAATTGTCTGCGTTTGAAATTCCGACCCGCGAACGAGTCCACGGTGGCGAGTTGTCTAAACTTTGATGGCAGCTCGTTCAGCTGGGATTTTATTCTTCCAGCCATAATCGCCTTTTCTCTGTTTAGCTCCTAAAGATATTGCACTCGAGAAATATGGGAACACTATCATTCTCTCTACCCCTACCCCTCAAAAAGTAAACACTCAGATAACATGTATTTTTTTTTTGTATGGGGGATACAGTTTAAATATATAGATTTAAATATATAGACGTATCCAAATTTAAAACTGTTGCTCCTTCACTGTGGCAGGAATAGAAGGCAGCAGCAGCTGCATCAACATCCTGAAACCTTATAGGCTACCTCTCAGGTCTGCGCTCTTGTTTGTGGTTACAGGCTCGACAGGAACCTTCCCAAAACATGCTCCCTCTGTAAGGATTTACACGAAGCAGTGGCGTTTGATTTTTGAAGGGACCGCAGCTGTTGTCACAAGTCAGTTCTTTGTCGTGAATTGGGGTTATTGTCTCACACCGCTCAATTTCCACAGCCTGTGACTTGGTACCACGTGAAATTGGGCATGAGAATTGTTTTTCTTTTGTTTGCCGTGTTTTCTTCCAGCGTTTGGGAGCTCATGTGGGTAGTTTAATATCCCAAACGCGACTGCAACCCCCCCCCCCCATCCTAAGCCAGGTATTCTCGGCTGTGACTGAACGGAAGGCTTTGAAACGATCATTTCCACTTTAGTTTTTCCTCGAACTGTAATAAAAATTTAATTGAAGCACAGCTTTCTCTTGTGTGCCAGTAGCGCCGTGGATAATGTCTTTATGGTTAATAAATTAGGACTGGCGGTGTAAGCTGCTTCTGCGGAATTCGTGTTGTTGTGGTGTAAAGGCTCAGTAAGTGACAGAGGGAAGGGGGTTGGGGAATGATATTGTAGTAAAAGTCCTGGCGGGTCACGTGACCGCAGATATCAGAAATGCCATCTCGGCTCAGTTGAGCATTGAGCATCACTGCTGTGTGTTAGTTCGTGTTTTATTCTTTATTACCTCTTGCTTCCTTCCAACCTTGTTATAATGAGCACGATTTTTGGTCTCTACGTGCATTCCCGTTTCTTATAATGAAGTCAGCTGTATGCTGCTGGACAGCGATATGTATGCATGCATGCGTGCCTCTGAGTGTGTGTGTGTAATGGGTTAGTGGGGGTAATATTGGGGGATGGGCAGGCTCCTATAGGCAGGGATTTAAAGGGACAGGCATCTTTTTTCCCCCTCTCTCTGTCTCTGAACAAAGATTAGGCATGGATGTCCAAGCTAAACTGTTGAGTGGCATGTACAGCATGTTACCTGCTTTTGTGTTTGCCACAAATACAGTTAAATAATAATTATCATGGCACTGGGTATCTTTTGCCAAATTTAGCATGTACAACACTACAATTTCTTTGAAATCAAGCAATTAAAATGCAACTAGTTATACTACTGAGGTTAAATTCAAGGGGTTTAGCAAAATTATTGCATTCTTTATTTATTTATTTATGTCTGTTTTCGCATTTTCCCAGCCTCAAAAGTAATTGAGTAATGAACTAGTAAGACTTTTGATTTCCAGGTGTTTTTTTTCTCATTACTTAATGAAAAAGTAATGAAAGGTCCTGAGTTGAATTTGCATTGCATATCTGTTCATAGGTTCTCCCAATTCACAAACCAAAGTAGTGTTAATCCAAATAAAGAGAGCCATCATTTGGCTGATGCACAGAAAAAAAAACCACACACAAAGCGAAGTGTGAATTTGGCACATTCTTAAAAATTGGGGGGAGGGGATAGATTAATGCGCTTGGCAACAACAGAAATCCTCCAAGACTGTGAATGACAGTAAATTTTTTTGTTTTTGAAGAACTTTTGAAGAGTGTTTTTTTTTTTTTAAACATCCAGGCATAAAGGTAGGGGTCACACTCAATAAAGGGTCATTCTTCTATAAACATTTCCCAGAAAACACATTTTTAATAAAGCCTGCAAAGTTTTGTAATAAGATTTTCTTTGGACAGATGAAGCCAGACTTTTGTTGTACTGATGGCATGAGAAGAGGGAGCTTATGATCTGAAGCATTAACATGTCATCTGTCAAATATAGTGGAAGTAGTTGTATGGCATGGGCGTAAATGGCTGCCAGTAGAACTGGGTTGCTGTTGATAGAGGTAGTATAGAACCATATACAGAAATTCAGTCAAATGCTGCCGAAGTCATTGGATAACCTTTCAAAGTGTAGATTGACAGTGAGCCAAAATGCATTGCAGAAGCAAACTTTGTGATTCTTAAGACAGAGAAGGTGAATAAAATGGCAGTCATTCACAGGATCTAAGCCCGACCGGGTGTGCTTTTCACGTTCACTGACAATAAAACTGAAGGCCAAAATACCCGCAAACAAGCTGCAACTGAAGGTGGCTGTAGTCAAGGCCAAGCAAAGTATTTGCTTGCCCATGGCTTCCACACTTCAGTCACTGACTACAAAGAATTTACACCCAAGTACTGAAAAGAAGAATCCTTAAGTTTATAACTGTTTGTCCAATTACTTTTGAGCCTGTTAAAATTGAGACCATATTAAAAAAAGAAAAAAAAACTCAATTTGCAAAAGGTTAATTCAATATTTTTTTAAACCCCTTGAAAAGCTGAAAGTTCACACTTCAGTCACATCTAGATTGCTTCCTTTCAAATCCATTGTGGTGTTGTAAAGAAACACAATTACTGAAATTAAGTCACTGTCCGGAATAATCATGGCACAGACTGTATGCTTTGTGTGTGTTGCACGTGCCTAAAATGAAATCCAAGAAGAGAAATGAGAATAATGCCTTTTCATTAAAGAATTCAACATTGGGAGACTGACAGCTATTGTTAAATTTCACTTTAATTTTTTAGTATTTCCTCTTCAGTGCGCTCAAAGAAGGTCTTATCTATCTTTCCAGATTTGTCTCAAGAAGGATGCAGTATTCTTTATCTACAGAAATAGAAATCCAGTGTATTTATGTTCTGTTTCTATACCACAGCAGGGCATATCATTGTTTTATAGCTAATTGAATTCTGTCATTTCCCGTCTTCTTTTAAACTTTTTACTCTCTGAAAAGATCTTAGTGAATGTGATTATGCATAAATTTCTTAACCCAGAGGAACTCCCTTTTTACTACAGAGAGCTCCCAAACTTGGCTTCGTGCCAGAGTGACGATGGAGGCTCTGCTCAGCGATGTTTCTTTGTGGCACAGAGCGGAGCCTGCGCCATATGTCTTTGCTTCCGCTGTTGAGTTTCAATTCATTACGATGTGAGCTGACTGAGGCTTTCTGTCCTTCTCAGGGTACAGTCTTGGCGAAGCAGAGACCCGGGAGTGTGTGTACTACAATGATAACTGGCGTTCAGAGAGGACCAACCAGAGCGGCTTCGAGCGCTGCGAGGGGGAAAAGGACAAGCGACTGCACTGTTATGCCTCCTGGCTCAACTCCTCAGGGACCATCAAACTGGTGAAGAAAGGCTGCTGGCTCGATGACTTCAACTGCTATGACAGGTCGGGTAACTGTGCGAGGTCATACGCCACTGCGAATTTGCATTTATATTTTATGTACCTGGCTCACACCCGGATTGACTGACAGTGAGGACAACAGAAATATCTGCCTCATGTATTTCAGTGCATCTTTTTTTCCCTCCCTCTCACCCTTGCACTGTTAAGGACAGAAATTTAAAAAAAAAGATGCAGAGACAATTTGTCTTTCATCTAAAAAAAAAAAAAAAAAAGGGGTTTAATTTCATAAATGTGAAACTGTTTTTCTCTTTTTCACTACCCTTTAGCCTTGTGATCTCACAAAACAATAGATGTCAGCTCATGTTTTTCATTTAGTTCATTTTAAAGAGCAAACGACAGAGCAACATGGAAAAACATCAATTGCAGGTGCTAAATGCAACCAAATATGACAAGAAAAAACACCAGGCAAAAAAACACCGGGCAAAGAGCAATATTATATATTACCAGATTAACTGTGACGCAATTTCATATAGTTAAAGATACTGTTAAGCAAGCAGTCTTAGAAGTATACTGAGACAGTAAAAAGACATGTTATTACGTGCACATGAAGGCTAAGGATACATTCAGGAAGCTTATTTTGTTTGTTTAGTTGGCAAAACTGAACAGCTATTGAGTTTAGAATGATATAAATCTGAGAGTAATGGCAAATATAGCTGAAGCTGATGCCAGGTAATGTTTAGCAAATCATTTCCAAGTGTGTCAGGAAAAGTCTGTGCAGCCAACACATCATCGTCGTGCAAATAGCCAGATAACCCGTATGAGCAGCGCAGAGCACAGCTCGGTGTCCGCAGCCTGATGATGGCAGATACATTTGATGTCACGAGGCCACTCAGGATTTTGTAAGTCAGGAGGAGAATTTACAACTAGCTTTTATCAGGAGTGAGTGTTGAACTTTGTGCCACAATCAAACTTTCCAGTTATTAATATTCTATCCGCAACCTTTCCAACAAGCTGGAGTCCTCTAGTGGCCCAGAAAAGAGAGCTGCAATAATTGATGGTGTGTGTGTGTGTGTGTGTGTGTGCGCGCTTAAGTGTGTGTATTGTTCAGTGTTTATTATCCTTTCTAATATTTTCTTTGACATTATTTGCTTGATTAGTGTGCAGTTGTTGTGAGTTGCCATTGAGAAAAGTGTTAATTTTGAAATTTGAGCATCATCAGCATGTGACTTTAAAGCACCGCTAGAATGGTATATGTAGAAATCGTAGGTTTAGATGCAGGTTGTTGAAAATTTCACGAGGAATTATGTAGGCCTGAGCTGTTCCGGGGGAATTACAATCATCAAACCTGGAAATATGTTTGCTGGGTAATTTCATCTCAGTGAAAATCTCCATAAAACGGTTGTAGTAACTGAAGAGCAATGGAGCAGGTGGGGAACTCCGAGTACGTGAACGTTCAGTGTCACAGTGGTTAATGAGAGGAAAATGCAGATGCGTAAAGTGTGAGAAATCCTGTGATTCCTCTGGATTTGGAACATCTGCTGTCTTAAGAGGAGTACTAAGATTAAATATTGGCTGTAAAAATAAAAAAAAATTTCTTCACCATCCAGCACACAAGCACTCTATAAACGCAGTCCTTGCTGAGGTATATCTGATACAGGTACAAGTAACCAAAGCCGAGAGGTGCATTAATTAGAGTCTAAGGCAATAAACTGGACAAACAAATTTTCTAAAACAAAGTAATTTATGTACAACAGATACATGACAACAATAGACTGGCACTCCTAAACTTTAACAACCAAAGATAATATCACAAAATGTTTTTGTCTGTTGGGTCTAGAACAATAATTTAGATGGGCCATCTGTTGTTTTAGGCAAGAGTGTGTCTCCATGGAGGAAGACCCTCAGGTCTTCTTCTGCTGCTGCGAGGGCAACTACTGCAATGAACGTTTCACCCACCTCCCCGACATGATTGGCAGTGGCAACCGAGGTGAGTGGAAAATGCTACATGTAGGATACATGTATGTAATCTTTTCCACTGCGATTATTGGGAGTGAATCTCTACATGTCAGTGAGACTAACAATCTCATTAATATTAATAAATGAACTACATATTAAAGAAGGTTCTATCGAATTTGATGGATTTTGGTTAATTGGCCTGTATATGTGATGAATCTGCTTCTTGTTGGACAAAAGACAAAAATGAACCTCTGCATTAACTCATTTTGTCAACTAAATATCAAGGTCGGACAATCTCATACCCTGCCCATTTAAAATCAGCTCTCTGAGGGACAAACGTGATGCTGCTAATAGTTTACGTATCATAAAGCTGATATGCCGGAATTATTCCGTATCTCCTTGACAGTGAAAATCCAGCCTCCACCCCGAGTACCGTCCCTGCTCAGTGTGCTGGTGTACTCCCTGCTGCCGCTCTGCGTGCTGTCCCTGGCCCTCGTTCTGGCCTTGTGGATGTACCGCCACCGCAAGCCTCCCTACGGCCATGTAGACCTGAGCGAGGTGAGACAGGCTATACTCAACTTAGTCTGAGAAATGTAAGGCCATCAGTCACGTAGTACTGAACGGCTCGAGTGCTTGTCACCTCTGCGTTTTGTCACATTGAAATTGTTAGTATTTTCAGGTGGATTGAGCAGTAGGAGAAAAGTGGCTGTTCCTCACCCCCTCACTCCCTTTTGTTGTTGTTCAGGATCCGGCACCAGCTCCTCCATCCCCCTTGGTGGGTTTAAAACCATTGCAGCTGCTAGAAATCAAAGCCAGGGGGCGCTTTGGTTGTGTTTGGAAGGCCCAGTTAATGAATGAATATGTTGCTGTTAAGATCTTCCCAGTTCAGGTATGTCATTAATTCTGGCTTAAAAATATATTCTATATCCTTCAGTGTTTGAAGAGACTCTAATGATTCTTTTGAATATCCCAGATTCCATGTATGACTTGTAAGCCCTCATTGTTTTTGACTTACTGAGTGTTTCTTCAAATCGTGAAGTGCTAAAAATAACTCTATGGTTTGTGTTTACAGGATAAGCAGTCATGGCAAAATGAGCGAGACATATTCTTGACTCCAGGGATGAGACATGAAAACATCTTGCGTTACATTGCTGCCGAGAAACATGGAACCAACATGGAAACCGAGTTATGGCTTATCACGGAATTTCACGAGAGGGTGAGAGCACTTCTACCCATATACAGAAAATATACACAGACCAATACATACAAGCCCAAAGCAAACTTACGGTGAGGTATACGGCTTTTATGTTGACTAGAACCACTGGAGGTTTTCCAATATTGAGTGAGCTCTCTGTTTACCTCAAAAAAAGTAGTACTGCAGCTTTTATTAAAAAAAGAACATTTCACCACATATGTCTAATCTGCTGTTCCCAGTATATCCAAAAGCAATAGAACAGTACTGCTTAAACTTAACGACACTTTGTTTTTAAGCACATAACTTAAAAAGTTTGTATTTGATGTCAGATATTACAAGGTAATAATGTGCATTTACCTTAAAGAAGACTGCAGTGATACTGATACCTTGTTCATTATGTGGATGAACAATAATTTCCATAAGCATAACTGCAAGTGGGAATGATTGTTGTAGCACCTTTTTATTTTTGATACTTATACAAATGTACTTAGTTGGTGCCATCAATGTGTTCATCTTTTCCCCCAGGGGTAAACGTTTAAATTGTCATTTTTGATATTTTGAAATGTATGAATTTAGGTTGCTGGTAATTCTCCCAAACTACAATGTTTGCTATCAACTGGAAATTATACCAATTCCTACTCCTTGGTGGATTCGGCACCAGTTTTTCCTGTTATGTTATGCCTACGTCTGGATTCCTGTGCAGCTGCTAATCCTTGCTTTTTAATCCTTTGTGTGTTTGTATATGAGCAGGGATCCTTGACAGACCACCTGAAGGGCAACACTGTGACCTGGACAGAGCTATGTCACATAGCAGAGACCATGTCCCGCGGTTTGGCCTACCTCCACGAGGATATTCCCAGTTACAAAGGAGAGGGACCCAAACCCACAATTGCACACAGGTAGGAAAAGCAACCTGGATTTCCTCTACTCTGTGGTTACTCCACTAAAAACCTGACCGTTGCTTTTGATTTTAACAGAAATTTTACTTTACTGCTGCCCTCTTCTGGTTGTGCCTGATTTTGATCTCTTTACCCTGGAAATATGTAGTCCAATTTTTGTGACTTCTGTGACTATACCTCTCTATAATTAAGGCATTGTAATGACTGTTGTGAAATGAATTCCCTAGGGACTTCAAGAGTAAGAATGTGTTACTACGAGATGATTTGACTGCAGTCCTTGGAGACTTTGGGCTTGCTGTACGGTTTGAGCCAGGAAAGCCTCCTGGGGATACTCATGGGCAGGTAATGTAATAATTTTATTGCTGGTTTTCCTGTCTACATTGCCTCTGTTATGTTTGTACAAGTCCCCTTCTTATTCTTAAACAGAGCAACAACACGTTTATTTTGTCTTCTATATTATTTCCACTTTCAAGAATATGATTCCTCATGGGCTAAGTCAGTACCTCAGTGTTATTATACATTCATATAAACACAAATCCATCATTCGTCTAGGTGGGTACAAGGCGTTACATGGCTCCAGAGGTGCTGGAAGGAGCCATCAACTTTCAGCGAGACTCCTTCCTGAGGATAGACATGTATGCTATGGGTTTGGTGCTGTGGGAGCTGGTGTCCCGCTGTTCAGACACAGATGGTGAGTCAAAACGGTGAAGGAATGCCTCTTCACCTACAGGCGCAAAGGTCACATTGCTTGAGCCTGGCCCAGTAAAGAATTAGTTTTTGTTTTGTCTGCAGAGCAAATCACGGGTACAGGTGTAATGTGGATAACATTATTCTGTAAATAGTTTTGATTTTCGCTACATCTTTTCAGAAGTCAAAGTACTGCAATATTTCCTTTATATGCATAACACTTTCCACTCTTTTGCCTTGCTGTCCCTCTTGTAGGAACAGTTGGCGAGTACATGCTGCCATTTGAGGATGAAATAGGCCAGCATCCCTCCCTGGAGGATCTGCAGGATGTGGTGGTGCACAAGAAGTTGCGTCCAGTCATCAAGGACTCCTGGCTCAAGCATCCTGTGAGTAACAGTGGAAGAATAGCTACTGCGTTTTCAGCAGCAATACAAGGAAGTCATGCATCCTTTTTTCCAGTGAGGCCATAGTTCTCTGAATATGTTATGGTTTGGTTGTTTTGGAACTTTATAATGTCTCAAATTTAGGGCTCCTGATAAAGTGATCTGTAACTTTCAGTGGGTTACTACTTTAAAATTATGAACAGAACATTTGCACTTTAGGAAAAAGAGTACAACTACAGAATACTACAAAAAAAAAAATATATATATATATATATAGAAGTTCTCTTTTATGTCTGCAGGGGCTGGGCCAGATGTGTGAGACCATTGAGGAATGCTGGGACCACGACGCAGAGGCACGACTGTCTGCAGGCTGCGTCGAGGAGCGCATCAGCCAGATCGCCAGGACGATAGGCAGCACTACCTCAGACGGCCCCATCTCCCTAGTCACGTCTCTCATCAACGAGGACCTACCTCCCAAAGAGTCCAGCACCTGAATGGGTGACACCATCCTTCACCTGAGCTCCTGACTTTTTGTTTTTCAAACCCAAACTCAGCGGATCTCCGTGAATATTTAAAAAAAAATATATATATGTATAAAAAAAACAAACAAAACAAAAAACATCTAGCAACTTAAATGCGGCTGCTATTTTATCCCAATACTGGTATTTTTTTTCTGTTTTAAATTGTGTGTGTGTGTGTGAGAGTGTGTGTGTGTTTCAAGTCAGATCCTACTAACACATCCATCTGCTGTAGTTGAAGTAGTAATAAGCTATGCGATGGGCACATCTGATAACACCCATGTGTCAAATCTTAAATATTGTCATTACCTCATGTATTTCTTTTGTTACTTTTTTTTTTTATTACCTCATGAGTTGTCATCGTTATATTTCGTGTCGTGGTCCTGGTCGTCTGCGGCCAAATGAAACGAACCTTTTGCTCCAAACCTCAGACGACATGCTGCACACCTCGGAGGAACCGTTTTAAGACTGTTAGACAACATATATACATCTTCCTCAGGGGTCGAGGCTTCTCGATTTTTGGACTCTGAGAGTGCTCCCTTATTTTAAACCTGTGAATTCCTCAAAGTAGAAAATGGGCTGGGGGTGGAAAAAAATAATAAAAAGAACTGGAGCACAGCTGTTTTATTGTAAGGGAGGGAGCTAAATGGCGAGCTGAGCAGTTGTGTTAGACGTTTTGGACTTTCTGAAGATTTGGGGCAAGTGTCTTGTCCTCGGGGAACTACCTCTCAGGTATTCAGTAGGCTTCTTTGGAACATTTTCTCTGAGTTAAGAGCCAAGCTATCCAGCTAGCTATGGATCCTTTTTTCTTTCTTTTTTTTTTCCTTTTTTTGAATTCAGAGTTACTCCTTTACCAGTGCCAGGGGCATTGATGGATGCTGTCTGAAGTTGCAATGTTACACATTCTTAATTTGAACTGTGTGTGTGTGTGAGAGAGTGAGTGAGAGTGAGTGAGTTAGTGAGTCTGAAGACTAAATGATGTGAAGTGGATAGAAAGTGTTTTTAAATTGGGGGTGGGGTGGGGTGGGGTGGTTGGCTTCCTTGTGAGGCCCGTACTTGAGTAAGCAACATGTCTGTTTTTAATTTCCATGAGTGTGTGTGTGTTCAATAGACTCAGTCGGACACCAATCCCCAGATACCTCAGTCACTGTATGTCATGCAAGGAGAGCTCAAATGGTTGCCTTTTGTCTCAAATGCAATGCCATAATTGTACCATAACATGAATACCATACATTGAATGTCCGTTAAGCTGCTGTGACTATTCCAGGATACTCAAGGATTTGTAGATGTACGTGTATTCTCTGTTAATATAATGCTAACATGTGATTACTCTCCACGATATTATGTGAGGCTAATATTCTGTTTTTGTGTTTTTGATTTTGATTGGGTAAGCCGTCAGCTGCTTACTCCTACAGACTGACCTCAGATATTCTGACAAGTACCTCAGGCTTTTTTCTACATGTATATCAAATTGTGTTATGTATTTTATTGTGTTTTTTAGTAGTTGAGAGATTTTATTGTTGGTTGGGCCTCATGTCTGAGACTTTTTTTTTTTTTTAAAGAGTCTGACCAGTTTTCACGGTGTTAATTCTCTACAGATTTAAAAGAAGATGGGCAGATTCTTGTAAATATGCGTGCACACACAGTTGCCGAACATAGCTCTGTGTTTTTTCTTTCTTTTTAAAAATAGAAAATCAGGGCATTGCTGTTGTCATTTTACAGAAATGGAAAGCGATTTCTCACTTCCACCTCTATATATTTAAATAATTTTTATAATTAGCCCTGCAATTTTTTTTCTTTTTTTGGTAGAAAATAGTGTTTACTGATTTCAGTGAATAATGGTATCTGGTCCCCTGGATCAGAAGCTGTGTGGGTTGCACTTCCATTATAGAGCTCAGTGTGTATTATCAAGAACAAACAAACAAAAAACTTTATTTCTTTTGTGACTTGGCTGCCTGTTTTAACAGTATAGCCTCAATATTAACCTGCTGATGTGATGTTCAGACCTGTTTAGTGCTAGTTTAGCCACATTGGAGAACACACAGGCTCATCTGTTGTGCTTTGATTAGTGCTGTGGAAAGATGGTGATTTTTAACAGTGGTCTGTAACGCTTGCTGATGTTTTTGGTAAAGGATACTAAGGGGGAGGGGAAAAAAAACAGTCAACCCAGAACAAAATCTTTTTAAGTGTTTGGAAATCATCATTGTGTTTGTAACCACATTGATTGACTGATGATGCAGCACCATTGGGATTTGTGAGCGTGGCATGTGCATGGTCCAAGGGTCCAGCAATATTTATTATACAGCAATAGTCATTTGAATAATCATAGTTTAAGACATTAAACTCAGCTGTGACTTCGCAGGTTTCTTCTGCAGCTCAATAAACTGCATCTCATCCCACCTGGACTGTGTTCTGAAGGCGTGGACACGCTCAAGCCTCCTGATAGAAAAGTGCTGAGGGTTGCAGTTTTAGTGCAAACTGAACGTGGCCAAGGTGCTTTCACGAATAGTGCCAGAAAAATGGCAGTCGCGTCAGGGGAAATCTGCTGTGATCTGTCGTTACCTCCAAATGCTGTCTTACACCCAGCTCTTCTGAACAGAAAAACCAGTTACCTCATGCAGTACCTCATTAGTAACACTAACATGGAGTCAGTCTCATCTTCAACAAAAAGAAAAAAAATGTATCAATTATTGTGTGTATATATATATTATATATATATATATATATATTTGACAAATGTAAAGGTTTTCTTCCTTTTCATGTGTGGATCCTGTGAAAGAATTATTTTTTGATTAGCAGTCAACATTATTCATTTCTTGTTGTGTGGATGGATGTTTGAATCGTGTGACCTTCCCTGTTTATGTGAACTGTGTGTGTGTGTGTGTGTGCGGTGTATGTTCGTTGATGATTTCACTAAAACAGTAAGAATGCTAATTTTATCTGTGAGATGAAATGCTTAGAAATATAAACTAGATGAGAATATGTTCATCCTTTTGTATATGAAAATAAAGACAAATCTTGATTAACCATGTAAATGGAGTTCTTTGTATTTGTTTTACTGTCTCCCATGACAGCATGCTACAAAAAGGATTAACAGAACAGCTGTGAATATTTAATGCTAGAAGAACAAATGCCTGCGCAGCCTGTGATATAATTCAAGTATTCTGTGTCCACTAGATGGCAGCAATGGTGCTACTGGTTTGATTTGGCTGACGCTTTCATTTTAAA
The DNA here is from genome assembly GCA_024447675.2 of Pterophyllum scalare. Lineage (NCBI taxonomy): Eukaryota > Metazoa > Chordata > Actinopteri > Cichliformes > Cichlidae > Pterophyllum > Pterophyllum scalare. Next base: position 19,021 of record JAMQGT020012713.1, on the reverse strand, counting down.
ATTTCACACTGTGGTATTAAAAAACTTGACTGAATTCAGTTCAGGGTGTCACAGGCAATACCGGTAATTCATTGTTCTTGTGTCTGCACCAAAATCATGGCTGGCAACTGTGGCAATTATTCATATTACAACATCACACACCACCAGATGTTGCCCATGAGTCTGAATCAGGGAAAAGCCAGAAAATAACGACTACATTAAAGTCATTCGTACAATCCACCTTCCGCATGTTCCTGTGATATGACCATATGGCTGATAAATGTTGCACATTTTGGGCGACACAGCAAGGTAAAATGGCAAAGATCGAATAGTGCATCCCACCTCAAATTTACCCTGTATCCCATAAAGATACACTATAGTACGCCAGATAATAAAGCCAGATCAACCTATAGGACCAAAATAAAGAACGTCCACCAGGGCGTGAAGGCATCACAAAACTATCCTCCGAAGGAAACTAGCCAATCAAAACACGCCATGATGGTCATGTGACGAGCCGACTGGTAAATTACGATTGACTGGAGAGTTGCAGACAGTCAGCTACTTCTCGATGTACAGTTAGGCAAAGCTGACAACTTTTTGCCTTTGTTGGAGTTTGTTCTTTTCTCGCGGAAATACTCCTTTGCCTTCGCCGTTTTCAATAAGTAACGTTTTATCTGGATATTGTGATCATTATGTCAGCAAAGAGCCAAACAGGTGAGTTTAAATGGCGTATTTTGGCTGTGCCAGCAAAGCAGTTTATGACCCGGGGTCGACTGTTTTTACCGGGGAAGTAGCATCACTTTTTACTGTAAACTGTACGCAAAGATAACAATTTGGGGTGGCATATTTTTAGTTGTTGCTCGCGTTTAAACATATCTAGTAAGTTTAAGTTGTCTTGACCGTATTTTATTGGGAATGTTTTGTTTTTGTGAAAATGTGTGTTACTGGAAGATAACGTTATTTTTACAACTTAACGCTAGCTTAACTAGCCAAGAGCTAGACGCTGCATAACTTTACAAAAGCTTCAATTAAGTAAAAATGTCAGATAAAAGTGGACAAGCAAAAGTCATTTAAAGACATTAAAGGGCGCGAGGAAAAAACCATTACTTATGTGAACATTATACGTGCTGTAAACTCAATAATTTTTGTTAAATAAATACATCATTTATATAAAATAGATATAATATAGATTGGTTTACGTGATTACTGTAGAGATATTTTTTGTAATACAATAGATTAATATGTTTGATTGTACAGCCCCACCTACAGATACATCATTTCCACGCATCATTTTCTGTCTTTCAGCTGTCCAGGGACCAGGGCAGCGTGGTGAGTTCAGGGGCTAACTGGCCTACTGTAAAGGGTCGCAGCTGCACTGGCTTTTGGGATGCTACGGAAGAGCGGCAGCAGCAGCAGCAGTAGTGGTGGTGGAGGTGGTGGGACAAAGCACACCCAGGGACTGCCACAGAACCTTTCCAAACCCCACACAGGATCTCAGTCAGCTGGATCCAGCAAGACTTTGGATATGGGCTGCAGTTCAAAGAACCCAAACCCTCTGAGCAACATGGGGCTTACCTCCCGCCTGATGGGGGCACCTGGAGTGGATGCCGAGTATGTAATGCAGCTGGTGAATGATGTGCGATTGTTTGCTGATGTGCTACACAACCTCAAAGAAGCTTTCCAGTGTAAAGGTGAGTTGAGGTAGAGCTGGAATGTGGGGATTTGTGCAGGGGCTGTGGAGGTCAGGGAACCATAAAATGACTGATGATGAAAGAAAATGCACCCTGGGCGATAGTACCTGCGCCATTAATATAAGATGCCAAGGACATTCTTGAGGTTATTTTGTGATAAGGTAGCATTGTTAGTAGCAGGCATGTTTTCCCTACAGGTCTACTTATCCATCAGGTATGATTTCTTTGATAGCTTAGATTGACCCATAAACCCAGACAGGGTGTATAGGTCACATTTAAGTGATAGTTGAGAGAACAGTGTTAATGGTAAGATCAGGAAAGTTCAGTTTTTCCAATTGCCAAAGTATTTGAAATCAAACAACAGCACTGGCTGATGGTTTAGAAAAGAAATCACTGCTCCTTGAACTGAGAGCCTAAAACCTGATAGTTATAAATTCTCGAACAGCAAATTCCACTCAACACATAGTGACGTGGCATCGTGTTTTCTTTGTTTGGTCAGTTGTGCACATTAATAACAAATTCCACCTAGAGCTTTTTCTAGCAGTGCTGTAATGAATGTAATGTCTTGGAATCACTATTACTATACCACACCTTCAAAAACCACAACATATTGTGGCACATGGTGCTGTAAAACACTCTGAACACAGTGTCCAGGAAATCTCTACATTCATTTTGTGATATTACATCCCAAAGTGTGCTATCATAACAAAAAGCCAATACCAGCTGTGGCATGTCAGCCTTACATCAACTACACTCACTCACCCATTTATTTTATACACAAAAATACAAGAGGAACAGAGAGTAAAACAGAAACAGGGTTTACTTTCTTTCTGTTTTTCTCACTTGGTTAGTTGGCTTTAATTGCTTGGCATTTGTTTTGCAGACATACAGACGCTCTACCCATACAAATGCTCATTATTTCATACATTATAAACACTGATAGTAGCTTGCTGTATATTATTAAAGGGCTATTAGAGCTGTTTTATGCTCGACACTTAAAAGCTTAAAGTTGTCAGTTTAATAATTGATGACTACATATACTAAATAGCAGTTTATAAGTGTAAGATTGTGTTAACCTTATCTCCTACTGTATCTCCTAAAAGATGCACACCTAGAAACACACACACACACACACACACACACTGGAGTCCTACTGTAAGTCTTGGTAGTAAGGAGTGAGTTGTTTAGCCATTACGCTTTCCTTGGGGGAGGGGGTGCAACCTCTGTGAGAGACTTTGCGCCATGCTGAGTGTTACTCTGAACCGTCACAAAAACATTTGGGGTATTTGCCTCTCCAATAACAGCAGCGTTTATTCATAAGGAGGGATGAAATCATACCGTATGACCCTATAATGTCATTTGGATTAGTGTTATTGCTGAGATACTGACACAAGCAGAATGGCAGACTAGCGTGTGCAAGATGCTGCTCCTGCAGTGTGGTTTCCTGTTCATTCAAAGTAAACAATGAGTCATTTTTAATGAGCAATTGGCAACAAAAAGCACTAAAAGATAGCAACAGAAATCCAACATGCTAGTGAATAGTTCTAGTTTAATTAGAGGCATGATTGGAGACTTAAAGAAAGACAAAACCAAACTTAAACCCCCTTCCTTTAAGTAAATGTAATCATAAAACTATAAAACTGATGGCCAGTATCAGTGTTTGGCTACTAAATCATAGCATCCCTTGTTGATGTGGTGATGAATTGCTAATTTTATCATCTTTGTGTAAAAGTGTTTTTGTCTGAGGACTTTAAATTGATTTACAGATTTATTTACCTTTTAAAGTTCAAGTGTTTTCTAGGTTCAAGAAACAAATTCTTTTGAATTTCATTGGACTTATTAACAGCAGTATCTATTTAATTTTCATGAAATGCTTCTTTTATGGTTGCCTATATATATATATATATATATATATGTATATAACAGCATGAATTTACATCCTGTAATAAATTCACATTGTTAGAGTTATTAAAGGGGAATGTATACTGTACTTTCTGTGTCAGTTAGTTAGTGTTAGTGTTATCGTGTGATTGGCGGCATGCTTTATGTGTCTTTTGCTTGAATAGACAAACATCCTTGCAGCGACAGGAAGAAGGTTTTGAGAGAGAGGTGGGGAGGAGGTTAGCGAGGCACACGTCACTTCTTCTGTGATTCTTTTTTGTGGAGTACTGTGTGTGTGTGTGTGTTTGAGAGGTGTGCAACCTGTTGAGCTCTTGCGAGCTTTTATTCCCGTTGCAGATGGGCAGGTTTAAGACCCATGTATCCACTTACAGAGCAAATCTTAGTTTGGAATATGTTTAGCTTTCCACTCAGAGCTTGCACCATGTTTGCTAGATGCAGTGCATTAGCATACAGCATGTCTGGTTAGTGGAAACCCACAGGAACTTGCTACAACCATAAGCTTGAGTTAACTGGACCCGCCACATACATATGAACTTAACATCTGCTTTTTCTCCATAAATTGATTTTGGTGAACATTAACTCTTTCTCTTATAACTGGACCTGCAGTCACAGCACTCACAAGAATGGTTGCCTAACAGAAATCAAGCTGTCAAAGAATATGGCCCAAGAAAAACATGTGAGGGTGAGTGAACTTTGATTGAGCCAGTTATCACCAAATTATTGTTATCTACTTTCAGGGCCTATAATCAATGAACCGTAGTGTGTTAGCCACTCTGCAGCATACTCATAATAGTGTTATGATCCTGATGTCAATTTTGAACTCTAACATTTGAGTTTATTGTAATTGTAAAAAATGAAACGTTAACATGTCATTTCAGCATATAGTTTAGCATAAATCTCTATTGAAAAGAAAGGCAGAGAAAGCAGAGAACAGCAGCATGACTTCAGTACATAGCGTATCAGTCAAATCACACATAATCCCTGCATGCGATTGTTGTCAGTTTTGAAAAAGCATTTCCTTTGGTTAGAACATTTCTTTTGCTTTTACCCATGACCACCTGGTGAGGATGAATGGTCCTTATGTTAGTATTAAGCATTTAATAGTATGAATGTAGCGCACAGCACTTCAGGGTCAATATTAAAAAGCAGTGAAAGCGTCCGAAAATGTTCTGCATTGTTAAGTTTCCATTTTAGTCTCGGCAGAAGACAGTTTAGTTAATGGTTTTAATCAGCATGAAAAGGAGTCCCAATGCACACAGCCTAGCTGCTGTCCCCCTCCCATCCCCCCACACTCCTGCATACTCTGCATTCCTTCTGAACAAATGTTCACTTGTAGCTATAGTGCCTTCAATAGACTACTGGAAGGTGTGAGGCACATTGATGATAAAAAACAAAACAAAAACCTTGCAAAATAAATACACTTTAAATTTAAGGCTGTATCAACTGTTCATAAGAAGGTATATAGCAAAGGTTCAAAGGTTGTCTTGAAATGACAATAGCCTGCTTTTAAGGGAACTAAGGAAATATTTCACTGAATGAATGCCACAAGCTGGCAGTAAGCTTGATGACCATTTCAAGTCTTTTTGTTGTTGTTGTTTGTTTTCACTTTTATTTGGACCGTAAAGGACAATTCCCTAAAAATGTTGAAATTGGCTAAAGAATTCAGTGCTTTGTCCTTCATCAAGCCAAAACAATTTAAGGAATGTGTGTTCCGAAATATGCATTGGAAGCTATGGATTGTGGGGCTGAACAGGGTGAGGCTTTAACTTTAAATGTCTCGTGTGGCAACAGCAGATAGGCATCAGAACACCATGTGAAATTTTATTTCCTTACAGGTTTCCTTGCTCAAGTGAGAGTGGGTTTCTTATTTTATTGTTGTAGCCTCAGGTGCCGCAGAGTTTCACACCAGCACCTATCCAGTTGCACATGATAGCGCAGACATCTTAAATCATAGCTGCAGAGCGTGAGCTTAAAAGCTTATTCACTTGTTGTATGGTTTTCATTGTACAGTGTGTTTGTCCACAGATAAACTAAAGACGATGTTCTTCACACAATCTAGTTCTTTGTAAGAAGAGGGTTTAAATGTCTTAAAATGAGGAAGAACTGAACAGAACACAGGTCTGTGAGTCAGCTAGACTGTCAGACCTATGTTCAGCTATGAAAACTGTTGGTGTCATCATGACACTGATAAGATTTGGCTGTACTCCACTTAAGCTGCATTGTACTGTGCCTCACTGTACCAGTCTGTAACTCCGTTGTTGTCTAAAGGAGCAAAATTTACAACTTGTTTACCTCAATACTGACTGTTAGAAGCATTTTTTAATATTATTTTCTGCTCAAATGTGTCTTGAGGTTAAAATAAGAGATTAAGCTGTGTAAGTGACTGTCAGAAAATTTTCATCTTTGTCATTGAGCAGGCTCATCAGTAAATGCTGGCATTTGTATTCCTTTTGTACTTTTATTGTAGATTTATTTACTGGTATTATAAAGCCACGACCACTGTGTGTGGTGTGTGTGTGTGTGTGTGTGTGTGTGTGTGTGTGTGTGTGTGTGTGTGTGTGTGTGTGTGTGTGTGTGTGTGTGTGTGTGTGTGTGTGTGTAGGGTGGTTAGTAATAGCTTCCCCAAATATCCTTTTCTCTCTGTGTCACACACGTAAGTGCTCCTGTGCCAACTGAAGTGGCCATGTGCAGGTGGTGCCTTCAATTGAGAGAAAAGCTGAAATCTACCGCATAATGGTTTAATGGCCTGCTGCTCTTAGGAGAAAGAGAGGCTAGATTTGTAGGGCAGTAACTTTCCCCTGTGATACTGAAGGATGTTTTTGTGCAAGCTTGTGGTTGGGGTGTGTTTCCTGGGGTGGGATTTATGGTTATGGGCTCTGGATGTTTGCGTAGGATAGTGGTCATGGAGAGTGCTGGATTAGGCACTGAAGCTTCTGCTAGCAGGGGATATTGCAGCTGGTGATTGGACCAGACTACTGAAATTTACAGCTGTGGGACAGAGACAGGCTTGCAGCAGTGAATGAGCCAAGGCCGCACTGTAGAATGTTTTTTATTTTTTGATAGAGTAGCAAAAACAACTCGTGAGTTGTGTTTCCCCAGCTTTGACTTAAGAAGACAATAAGAATATTATGCCTGTCTCCACAAGTTCTTAGACTCCTCATTTCATATGTCTAAAATAATGAGTCATTTCTCGTACCCAAGACAACAGTTTCTACAGACATTTAGAAAGCAACTAAAGTAGGTGAAGATTTATTCTCACAACCTTGTACTACCAACTTCTTGAGGTAAGGTTATCATCAGATGTGCAGCTGTGCCACAAAACTCTTAACAGTGCCAACCATTCATTGTTCTTGTGATTATAACTACCCTTAGAGACTGAACTATTAGTTAATTAGATAGCTTAAATAATTCTTCAGACAAAACCAAAATGCATGGTTCTATCATTTCAAATTCAAGCATTTGCTTTACTTATCTAAAAGTCATCATCTTGGACTTTGGACAGTTCAAAAATGCCACTTTGCGCTCTCGGAAATTATGCTTGGCATTTTCTTTGAAGTTTTAACACGGACTATGGTGAAAATAACTTACAGATTAATAATAATTAAAGTCACTATTAACTGGGGCTCTAATCACAAAAATTAAAGAATAAAAAGTGGATTTGATTAGAAACATGTAATGCTGAAGCCCAGACCTCACTGAGTGTAGTTCACTAATGGTCTGAGGGCAGGTAGCTGTTTATGGACTGCCTGCTGTTAACCGTCTTTGTGATGTCTGGGGCTCACTGTGTCTCCAAACAAGGCATGGGAAAGACGGAGAAGCACCCAGCAATGCTGTGTTTGTTTGGACAGGAGGGGAAATTAGTGTTTAGAGATGGGATCCTGACAAAACAATTCCACCTGTTGCCTATCAAGTTGCAGGCAGCTCAGTAATGCCAGCAGAGCCTGATACAGTGATGTTTTCTGGCCTTGTGGTTTGCTGTTGAAGAGATTTGTGGATAATCTCTGTTTAGCTTATTTATTTCTATCTGTGGGAAACACAGAAATTGGCCATTTGGAAGGGGGGGGGGGTGATGACTAATTCACCACTCAGAACAGTGTGTCATCAACCTGGAATGTATCACACAGATATAGATCTGAAACTAAATCTGAAAATCATCCACTGCGATGGGTGTGAATGTACCACCTTTCCTTCTTGTAAAAAAGAAGGAAAGGTCTTGGTAAAAGCCCTGCAGCTGTTTCCCAAAGCAGTGCTGTGCCACTAGAGTTCCTGAGACTCGTTTCATGTCGAGCAGATCGCGTGTCCAGACAGGCCAGTTGAAAGCTTGTTGTTATCAGTGGGGGGAGCAAAGGCTGTAACCTCTGTCAGGCCACCTGAAGATTTGGATTAGATTGGTCTCTCCAACCACCAGACTCACAATGAGCTTTATTAGACACAGTGCCCCCCCCCCACACACACACCCACACACCCACAAAACAATGTGAGAGGCAGCATTAATTTAAATGGCAAATGTTTGAGCTGCTGTATTGCGTTAAAGTTAAGCCACCACTTAGGCCTCCTTAGAAGTTATAGTCCAGAACACATGTTTTGAGTATTTAGCAATATAATGGAATTATACATGTGGGTGTTTGCAACACACTGCATAGAGACTGACAGCAGACAAATGGATTATTCTTAATGAGTGGTTTGAGAACTCTTTATTGCCCTTCTTTTCTTGTCATTAGTTTTTTTTTAAATCCTTCTGCGCAAAATAAAGTGGGAGGATATTATCGTCATACCATTCGTGTGTCTGTCTGAGAGTTTTCACCTTTCCGGTTTATAGATTCCAAAACCGCAAGGAGTTGAGCCATGAAATTTGGCATATTGTCACCCTCTTAAAAAAATGGCCTGAGTCATTTTTTTAATGAAAGGTTTTTGCCTAAATCATCATATTTTCCATGTTTGGTTCAGTTTTTTTTACTTTTCTGAAGATCCTGAAACAAATGACTTAGAGCTTTATTTTAAGAGGGTAACGGCAAGTCCTTTTCACTCCTCAAAGATGTGCAACACAATATTCATGTTCCTGGATGTTTAGTACCATTTGGACACTTTGGCTGTAATTATCTTAAGTGGAGAGTAAACAACATGGAGGATTTCATCGTATGGTTCATTATGTACACACGAGTATAACATGTTGTTATTACCTTGTATGGATGTATTATATCTGGCTTATTGTTATAGCTTATAGAAATAGAAAGACATTATAGACCCTTTGACAAGAGTGCAGTGTGTACATTCTGTAATTTGTTTACCATGGAAATTTTTTGTGCCTGTTCTAGGATTTGGTTACCAAAAATTATTTTTTAGAAATGGTAAAGAATCACAGAATTTGAATCTCTTATGGCATGCTTAAAATTGTTTTGATTTAATGAGTTTTGTTAATACTGAAACATATTTTTGCTGGAATATGTAGTCAGGGGTGACTAAAAGTATTCGGATAAAAGTTCACGGCAAGGGCTCCAAGTTAGGGCAAAATAGTTTTGTCTGCTGATGGGTTTTCTGTTATGAAATGGGGCTATAGTCTTATCCTGTTTTCTACATTTATTTTATATTTTCATTAATTGTGGGAGGATATCCTCATCAGTGATGGGTCTTGTAGATCAATTCCCTTATCACTTTCCACTCTACACCCATTATGTTTTTCAACTATAATATTTAGTATGTGTTGGATGACAAAGGCTACAGATGATGGATGACCAAGGCTTTCTGAATCAGTCCTTTGGCATGGTCTTGTTGTAGTAGCGTAATGGAACACTAAGAAAATCTTTATCTTTTAAATCTATTGACCTGGCTTTTTATTTCAAGTTAATTTAAACAGCATTTAACCATCAAGTGTTCTCTACATTCAGAGCTCTAGAAGCATGAGTACCCAACATGTCATGAATTCACAATAAGCTGTTATATAAGCTTAAGTAATCAATTAATTAGAAGTTTAAGACACTTTTTGAGCAAGAGCACCAAATATTTCATGCTTGTACTGTCTTAAATATGCATATGTATTTGCTTTTTCCCTCTGTTTAAATGTATTTTCCTTAAAGAGAAGGAGATCTTGATCTTGTAGGAAATAAATGAAGCAGACCAAGCGTCAAGCGTGGTTGGGACATCACCAGATCATTCCACCACTGTAAAGAAAGACAGGGGAGGTTTGAGATGCACTGGCATAGGCAGGGGGTCTTACTTTAAACAATATGGCCTGGCTGTATGCCTCAGCCCTGTCATCTTTACCAAAACAATGGAGTGGCCCCCACAATCACCAGCAAATTTCCAGTGAGCTTTTTGATCCCATTGTTCCGACAAAACCACTCATCTGCTGCTTTTTTTTGTTTTGTTTTGTTTTGTTAACAAGCTTTCTCTCATTTGTCTCATGCTGCAGTAAGCACAGATACTCACAATTTAAAAAAGCTGGTGATCTGTGTGCTCTGAAACTTAAATTTTGACCTTGTTTTGGCAGCTATTTTTATGTTTCTAATGTTAAGTTCTTTTAGTTGTATTTTTAACTTGGATTTTTAGGGTGAAAATTAGCTGTGATTTAAATGACCTATTTTGAGCCAGGCTATTCTGGCATAGGAAAGGAAAAGTATGTGCAAACTTGGCCAGAAAATAGTTTAAATATTTAACAATTTTTTCACAGCTGGAATAGAATAATTTCTGATATTTTTATATAGTTTTTTCTTTCACAAACCCTTAACTGAAATACGGAAACTATTTTATCTGCCTATTTATATTCCAGCATAACAAACTGACAGCTTTCATTGGTGTGGTGCAAAATGTTGCTTCAGTGGTTGCATGAAACTCTATGCTCATCAGTGAGTATGCTGTCTTTGTTTGCTTATGGTCACAGGCGGCATGTTTATCATTAATTGAAATTGCTGGCTGCTATTTATATATTTGTGCCACTCTATTACAGTGTTTTAGCTCTACACAGTGCTGCATTTCTGACAGCTGGCAGTATTGCAATAAACAAAGGATGAAGAAAATGCCTTTTTTGGCTTTAACTGTCATCCTGTATATTGGCTCAGGATGTTTGTCCTTGCTGACACAACATCATGGCTGCTGTTATTTCCTCACAATTTCTGCCCCCTTTAATTAGACTAATCTGTTCTTCACTTAAATTATTTTATTTTCAGAGGAAATGGGTGATCCTCATCTACATTACTGCTGTGATTCCATAACAGAGCCTTTAATCATGCTTCACTTGTGTCATGCTAACTGAAAATTCTCAGATGTGCATCTCATTAGGACAGGCTCTTATATGCTAATAACCAACTCATGCATGTCTTTGATAAGAAAATCTGTAAAAGCCAGTAAGTTAACTACTAACGCCCTCCTGACTACAACTGAAAGGGAGGGTTAAAAGGAAGGGGAGGCTGTTTAATAAAGATCCCTTTTCAATAGGTGGACTTCAAAGCCTGTGTTGCAGGGTCAGGGACCTCTCACCTTGGGGGAAGTGACCAGGTGAACCACCTGCTGTAATGGACACCTTTTTTGTTAATCCTTTTTGTTAAACCTGTGGAAAAGGTATGAGGTGCAAGATGGACCACGTTGTTAAGCCATTTATATTTTGTAAATGATAAAAACACAGATCTTTGTGTGGTTAGTAATATTACCTTGAAATTTTTTCTTGCTTAGCCTCTTGTAATTTCGATTTCTCCTGTTGTTAGTGAAATAGTGTCACAGATGACAAGATGTCTCAATTTCAGGTTTGTCTTTTTTATGATGTTTTACACCAGTCAGTTGAATTAGTGTGTGTGTTTACATAAGAGTAGGAGTAGAAAGTGCAGCAAAAACACACCCAGGCTTTCTTTTTCACTCCCTTTGTAATTCCTTTTAAAATGCCAATAAATTTAGTCTCGTCTCACCCTCCTTGATTGCTAGTGTAGCCTTGATGAAAAACACATGAGTTTCTGTTTCCAGCTGGTGGCCCCGCTTCTTCCAAAACAGTGAGTTAAATATGAATTCACCTATTGTCTGGTGCCAGCTTACGGAACTTCTACTAATTAGACTGGATCAGAGCAGTACTCTCCTGTTGTTGCTTTGTTGTGTGCATAATTTCTTTGTGTCACATGATTTGTTTTTCCATGCTGATTTTCATTTTGCCCAATGTGCTCAGTTGTCTGTAAAACACTGTAGCACTCCTTTGAATTTTTCCATAGGAATAATTCAATTCAATCTTATTTTATTTCTATAGTGCCAAATCACAACAACAGTTGCCTGATAATTCAAAACCTTGTATGTCAGAAGAATGGTTTTAAAGTCAATGCTGGGTTTAACAGGAGAAGCCAATATGTGAAAAATATTCTCTCTCTTTCTAGTCCCAACTGAAGGCTTTTCAGGGAGTTTTTAGAACAAACTGATAATAATGAATTACAATAGTCCAGCCTAGAACTAATAAATGCATAAACTAGTTTTTCAGGATCACTCTGAGACAGGATGTTTCTAATTTTAGCAGTCCTACATATTTGTTTAATATGTGCACTGAAGGGCATATCCTGGTCAAAATGACTCCAAGATTCCTCACAGTGTTACTAAAGGCCAAGGTAATGCCATTCAGAGTAAGTGTCTGGTTTGGCAGCATGTTTCTAGAGCTGAGTACAATAATTTTTTAGCAGTTTTATCTGAATCTACAAGCAGGAAATTAGAGGTCATCCGGGTCTTTATGTCTTTAAGACATTCCTGCAGTTCAACTAATTGGTTTGTGCGATCTGGCTTCATGGATAAATAAAGCTGGGTATCATCTGCATAACAATGAAAATATATGCTATACCTTCTAATAATACTGCCTAAAGGAAGCATGTAGAATATAAATAGAATTGGTAATAACATGGAACCCTTTGGAATTCCATAATTAACCTAGTGTGTGAAGAAGACTCTTTATTTACTTGAACAAACTGGAGTCTATTAGATATGATTAAAACTACTGCAGCGCAGTACCTCTAATACCTATGGCATCTTCTGATCTCCATTATAAACTATTATTGTCAACAGTATTGAAGACTGCACTGAGGTCTAGCAGGACAAACACAGAGATAAGTCCACTGTCAGAGAGGCCATGTAACCTTCAGTATTGCGGTTTATGTATGAGTGTGTATGTATATGAATTCTGAAACCTGACTGAAACTCTTCAAATAAAATATTCCTCTATAGATGATCAGTTAGCTGTTTTACAAATACTCTTTCAAGAATTGTTAGAGAAAAAACGAAGGTTGGAGATTGGCCTATAATTAGCTAAGTAAACTAGGTCAAGTGATGGCTTTTTAAGTACTGGTTTAATTGCTGCTATCTTAAAGGGCTGTGGTAGGTAGTCTGTTGATATAGATCGATCATGTTTAAGATTGAAGCATTAATTAATGGTAGGACTTCTTTGGGCAGTCTTGTAGGAATGGAGTGTAATAAACACACTGATGGCTTGGATGAAGTAACTATTGAAGTTAACTTAGAAAGCTCAATTGGAGAGAGAGTCTAAAGTATCTGTACATAATAAGTCTGTGAGTTGTTTATGAACAATTTTTTTTTCTAATGGTTAAAATTTTATTTTTGACGAAATTCATGTAGTCATTATTAGTTAAGGTTAACTCAACAGCTCTGACTCTTTGTCAGCCTGGCTACAGTGCTGAAAAAAAAATTGTTTTTTTCCCTTATTTTCTTCAATTAGTGATGTATAGTAAGATGTCCTATCTTTAAAGACTGTTTTTCCAGGCTAAATGAAGATTGTCTAAATTAGAGAGACGCCATTTCCTTTCCAGCTTACGGGTTATCTGCTTTAAGCTGCGCCTTTGTGAGTTATACCAGGGAGTTAAGCACTTCTGATTTGATGCCAGAGTATCCAGAGTCATACACAGTGAGGATGTAAAGCTAGATAATCTACCTCTGTGGGAGGAAAGTTTAGATAGCTGCTCTGCGCTGTGTTGGCACATGGCATTGAAGAAGATAATGGTGAAGGAATTATATCCTTCTTACACTTAGTTACAGCACTTTCAGAAAGACATCTACTGTAATGAAATTTATTCCCCACTACTATGTAATCTGTTACTGTAAATTTAAATGTTGGGAAATGATCAGACAGAAGGGTTTTTTTTTCAGGGAATACTGTTAAATGTTCAGTTTCCATTCCATATGTCAGAACAAGATCCAGAGTGTGATTAAAGTGGTGGGTGGGCTCATTTGCATTTTGAGAGAAGACAATTGAGTCCAATAACAGATTAAAGGCAGTGTTGGGACTGTCATTTTTCAGCATCTACATGAATGTTAAAATCACCCATTATAATTATTTTATCCAAGCACTACATCAGATTAAAAACTCTGAGATATCCAATAGAAACTGTAAATAAGCACCAGGTCAACAAATAAAACTGATTTTATTTTTTACTGAACTGGTGGTGTGGGAGCAGACATCATCTCTATGGGGATGGGGTTTTGGGGGTTGACAGGATGAGAGACGCTGCAGGGAGGCATGTAAGACTGCCTGACTGACTGAGGGTTAAAGTTAGAAAGACAGGCACCTAGGGCTAGAAAAACTCTTGATTAAATGCATGAATTAAGGGAGTGCTACTCTTCACAGTTTTGTATGGTTCTACAGGAAAGAGATACCTTTCATAGCAGAATGATTGATATAGTTTGATAACATCAAAAAAAAGAAAGTACAGGAGTAATCAGATTGCATTTTGCACATTTTCTTTCTCTTGTCATTTTGGGTAACTTCACTGGCATTCAAGGCATCTTGCAAGATCTCCCTAAGAAATCTATGTTGCTAACACTGTCTGCATTGCAGCAAATATATTATGTAACTGGTACCGCATGTGTTGCTTTGGTCACGTCCTCCAAAATTTCATTTCTACATTCTTCTTCACGGAAAGAGTCCTTTGACTTAATTTGATTAGTTTTACAAGTTATATGGTGCGTAAAGTGGTTTGCACTACTGTTTTAGTCATTCCCTAATAAAGCATAATAAATATGAGGGTCATCACTCTCTTGTAACACTGTCAGTACTGAAAAATGGTGACAGAAACTGTGACTGTTGTACAAATGAAGTCTGTGGCTTTGTGAACTGGGACATTTTTCAACCCTTCTGTCCATGCATATCAATATTATAACTGTGACTAAGAAAGATTAATCTGTTTATAATATGCACCTCTTCCGTTGTACGTGTTGTCACTCATTGCCTGGAGGAAACAGAAAACAACTTGCATCACAGCAGTTTCATGCAACTGAGTTCATTGCTGTCACAACTACAAGCTTCTCTGTTTTCCACTCTTCAGCTGGTACAGGCACAACTATAGACACTTTAGGGGTAATTTGTCTCCATCTCAATCTTTCCTTAGCATTCTCTGTTGTCACACCAACCCTCTGTATGTCCTCTTTTGCTACATCCATAAATTTTCTCTGTGATCTTCCTCTTTTCCTCCTGCCTGGCAGCTCCATCCTTTGCCCAATGTATCCACTATCACTCGTCTGCACATGTCCAAACCATCTCAACTTTACCTCACTAACTTTATGTCTAAAGTGCTGCAACCTGAATTGTCCCTTGATATACCCATTTCTAATCCTGTTCATCCTGGTCACTCCCAGTGAAAATCTTAGGATCTTCAACTCTGCCACATCTAGCTCAGCCTCCCATCTTTTTGTCAGTGCCAACATCTCCAAATCATAAATCATAGCAGGTCACACTATCAACTTGTAAACCTTCGCCTAACCTCTTGCTGTTATCCTTCTGTCACAAATTACCCCTGACCCTCATCTCTACCTACTCCACCCTGCCTGCACTCTCTTCTTCATCTTTCTTGTATACTGTCTGTTGCTTTACATGGTTGACCCCGGGTGTTTAAACATATTCACCTTCACTACCTCCAGCCCCTTGCACGTTCACTGTTACAGTTGTCTCCCTCTCATTCGCACACATATTCTGTCCTGCTTCTACTGACTTTCATCCCTCTTCTCTCCAGTGTGTACCTCCACCTCTGCAGGTTCTAATTTCTGTGCTTCCTACTCTCAGCACAGATCACAGTGTCGTTAGTGAACATCATAGTCCACGGAAACCACGGAGGGTTCCTGCCTGACCTCATTTGTGAATCTGTTTATCACCACTGCAACCCCCCACCCCCACCCCCACCCCAAATCATATGCATTCTCTAGAACTGTATCTGTAGTGCTCTTTCTCAGCATGAAGCCACACTGCTGCTTGCTGATTGTCACTTCTCTCCTAGGCATCTTCATACCTCCACAGGCATGTCATCTGGGCCAACCAGCTTCCCAGTTTTCATCCTCTTAATCATTGCCCTCATTTCCTCCTTACTAATCTTCCCACACTCTTCCTGATTCATTAACTGTGCCCCATCTGTCCTCTCATTTTCATAATTTTTGAGCTTCTCAAAGTACTCCTTCCATCTTCTCAGCACACTAGTTTCACTTGTGAGTATATTTCCATCTGTGTACTTAATCACCTTCACCTGCTGCACATCCATTCCAGCTCGATCTCTTTACCTAGCCAAATGATAAGTCCTTTTCTCCTTTCTTAGTGTTAAGTCTCACAACTCAATATAAGACTTTTCCTATTCCACCTCTATTCCACTGCACCTATCTACTTTTGTAATCTCCCTATCTCACTTTTCTTTCTCTTCCTTTGAATACTTTCCTATACTTCATATTCAGAGAAAATTGTTCCAGAAGTCTTGTGGTTTTGTTCAGGTGCAGCTTTGCAATTCTATGCCAGGTTGTCACATTCTTTTTAGACAGAAGAGGCTTTTGTCTGGCAACCCTTTCAAACAAGTCATACTTGTTCAGTCTTTTTCTAATTGTACTATCATTAATTTAACATGTTAAATGAGGCCTGTAGCTCTTGGGTTTATTGCAGTTTCTCTGAGTACTGGGTGAATTTACAGGTGGACATACTTGCTGATGATCAATTAATCAAGTGCATTTGATTAGCAGGACCTGACTGCTACTTAACCTCTTAACTGCCATGGAAGCACAAAGGGTGTATTCTTCATACTTTCCACATTACAAACTATTTGTGAAGTATTGTTTGCAACATTGACAAAGGAATGCCAAAAACTGATATGACATCACTAACTTCTGACCTAAAATGCAGTGGGATGGTGTTTATTTTTACTAAGAGATGAAAATGTGTGATTAGTCTTGTCATGTTCATCTTAGCTCTCCCTTCCTCTCTCTCCCCCCCCCCCCAGAGAATTTGGAAGGTCTTCAGGAATTGGTACAGGAGCGTTTGGCAGAGTTAGTCCGCATCCTCAAAATTGTCATTGGCAAACACCAGACCCTCAACTCTGTAGACATTCTGGGAGCAGCTGGCACGGTCATTGCAAAGGTCAAAGGTCAGTAATTTCTCACTAGCAAACGTGGATGCACAGAGACACACAATTGAACTTGCACACAGGCACCCATATCATGGTCAAATATTCTGGTGTGGAATCTCATCATTGCAACACTGATGTCAGCATGTGGGTCTACATCAGTCTCTCAGAGTCATGTGGGAAATACCCTGCAGGAATGTTACACTGATCTCTGCTTGGTTAGGGTTGGCTTGGAGAAATGTTGCTAAAAGCTCACGCTGTAAGAAGCTGTTATTTCTTAAGCAACAGATCCATTTCACATCTCCCAAATGAACACAAACAAAGGGAAGCTCATGAGTTGAGCTGCCAGAATTAAGATGCACTGCAAGTGTAGTTCTTCTCTTGACTTGAACTCATAATATACATATGCATATTTTAGCTCTTTCACTCTGTCAGTCATCCCATTCGTGTTTTTTCTTTTGTTCGCTTTGTTTGTTTCTTTTCTTCCTTATGTTGTAAGGTGTCTGGATGTCTGACAGATCACCTGGCTTATCTCTGGTGACGTAATCCCAAAAAACAATCCAAGAATGCCCGTTTGTAGCCCTTTGAGTGTTGCTTTGATAATGATGAGAATGCAAAAAGAAAACAAAGTATATAGATTAGCCTGATAAATTATAGGTGAAAACTGTGAGTTTACTAAAGATGTGTAACTTTAGTCATGGGAAGGAAGAATGACACCAAGCAATACAATTAAGCTGTAATTTATACCAGCTTATTACTGAAGTTTTCTTCAGTTTAGACATACACTATATGGCCTAAAGTATTCGCTCATTTGCCTTCACATGTATATTATCTTGAGTGACATTCCATTCTTAATTTTAATATGACGTCGGCCCACCCTTTGCAGCTATAACAGGTTCAGCTCTTCTGGGGCGGCTTTCCACAAGGTTTAGGAGTTTGTTTCTGGGATTTTTTTTTAAACATTCTTCCAAAAGTGCATTTTTGAGCTCAAACACTGACACTTTGTTACAATACCACTAACAGTGGACTGTGGAATATTTAGTAGCAAGGAAATTTCACGACTGGACTTGTTGCACAGGTGGCATGCTATCATGGTACCACACTGGAGGCGCCCACTCTTTCACAAATGTATGTACAAACAGTTTGCATGCCTAGGTGCTTGAGTTTATACACCTGTGGCCATGGAAGTGGTTGGAATCACCTAAACACCTGAATTCAGTAATTTAGATGGGGGAGTGAATTTTGGCAATTCAGTTCAATTTTATATATATATATATATATATATAGCGCCAAATTACAACAGTCTTTTCAAGGCCCTTTATATTGTGAGGTGAAGACCCTACAACAATACAGAGAAGCCCTAACAATATACTGTATTCATACAGCACAAACATTCCTGTGAAGTGTGTCTGGTAAAAATTTTATGTATCTGAAAATCTTTCTTAAATGGTACAAAAAAAATATTTTTGATACCTCTAGCAAATAAATCATACTTAGCAGATTGGTTAAAAAAGTAAAGTCAGTGTCACTGACACTGTAAAATTCACTGTTCATGCTCTTAGTTACACAATTTTAGCCATATTTTAAACATCTGGCCTCATTTGAAAAATAAAAATGAAGTCAACAGATTTGAAGTAAAGATAAAGAGCACATGATTGATTTTTGTACCCTGAGGTGAGCCAAGTTGGGTGGGTCCCTAATTAGAATAAAACTACTCAATCAAGTGAAATGATGTCACAGTCAGGCTTATGTGTTCTTCTTTTGTGATCTTGGTTTGAAAAATCAAACCCTTTCCTCTGTGGAAACCATTTGGAGTACACACATTGTCAGATTGAAAATGAAAATGAAAGCAACACTGATGTCAGGCTAATGTGTACATGTACATGGAAGTGTGGTCTTGGTTCTTTTTAAGTAAAGCTCTGCCATTTAAATTAAATCTAGTACTGAACTTTCATGTGTGGTTGACTTCAGAGTTTGCCTGTCCACAAGGGGGTGTCTGATGTCAACACACTCCCTGGATTTACTGTCCCTAATGGCCAGTAGGTAACACAGTACTGACACAGACTGCAAGGCAGAGGAGTGAAAAGGAGAGGCTGAAAGAGGGATGAA